>VYZT01004871.1:276498-389219 GCA_013400735.1 Pomatostomus ruficeps | reverse complement strand
AGGCGGCGCCCAGCCCTGCCCCGGGTGCCCGCTCCCCGCTTTCCCGGTGGCACCGCTCCGTGCGCCGAGCGCGGGCAGCGCCGCCCCGCCAGCCCCCCGCAGCACTGGGGCTCCGAGCACTGCTCTGCCAGGGAGGTGGCTCAGTTTCCTGCAAACCCTTGGGAAATGCTACGTTCTTGAGTTTAGGGTGAAGAGAGGTCCCAGGCTGTCCTTGGCCAGACCGTTCCTGCCACCTTGGGTGTTTGATTCAGCTCTAAAACAGCAGCAGAGGCACCTCCTGGCTGCACGCACTCTCTTCTGCCCCTGCAGTTCTGCAGGAGTCCCAGACCGCAAAGCCTGGGGTTGTCTCTGGCTTCACCTTTCCTTCAAATAAGCCTGATCTGCAGCAGCTCTAAATCTCTGCAAGGCAAAGGCAGAGCTTGGAGCCTCAGGGAGTCTGCTCACCCATGGGAAGGAACAGCAGTAGAGACTGCACTTGCAGGTAGAGAAGAGCCCTCTTTCTTCCCCATCTTGGTCTCCCTGCCAAGCGGGTACAAAATCTATTGCACCCCTGCAAGGGAGAGACCAGCTTCTCCTCCTCTGCCTCGAGGTCGAGAGAAATGCAAAGAGCACTTACCATATTAGTGGCAGGATGAAATGCAGGTCTTGGGAGCACGTTTCTGTTAAAGCCCCAGAGAGGTTTAAATGGCTCTGAAGGAGGGGGAGAGGGGGGAGACCGGGGAGGCGAGTTTAATCTAAAGGAGCTCCCAGTGACGCCTCAGAGCTCTCCTGAAACCCAGCAATCTGATTTGGTGTAAAGCTGTCAAACTTGTGACGTGAATAAACAGCAAACTTGCTCAAATCAAAGTCATTCTGGTCCCACAAATCAACACAAGGAAGGAGGGAAAAGAAAAGGAGGGAGAAGGGAAAAAAAGCCTCCACACACTTCAGGGCAGCAGTGAAATGGTGTGTCTGAGTTTCACTCCAGGAAATGAACAGGCATCCAGGGAAGCATCCCACATGTTCAGAATAAGGCTGCTGGTGTTGCTGGTGAGTTTTTTTATTTGTTTTGTTTTGTTTTCAAGCCTTGTTTGCAGTTGTAAAATCTAGCAGGAAGAAACAAGTTTGTCCAACCTGCCTGGCTGATGGAGTGCGTTTTGCCTGGCTTCTCAGGGGTGTGTAGAAGCAAATATGATTCAGAACACTTCTGGGGACAATTCTGAGGAAGAAAGTGCAGGTTTCAGAACAACACAGTCTGCAATGACAAGTTCCTGCAAATGTCTCAATATAGTGGGAATGTCTTCTGTCAAAACCCAGGCTTCCAGAAGATCTTAGGCTATAAATGTGGTAGTGGTAAAAGATTCACTATCATAAAGGATTTACTATCATAACGTTGCAAAAGCCACGCACAGGTGTGTGAAAGGCAGAGATTGCCTTGATATAGTCACTTCTGATTCATATCAGATTAACGTAGCAATCAAAATCCATGGATAAGCTTGAGTTTTTCCCAGGGGGGTGGGGGAGTGGGTGAATAATCAAACCAAAAATCTTCACTGAGGGTCTGTCTTTAAATAGCATAGGGGATAGTGAGAATAGACCCAATAGCAGAGCAGTTGTTCCGCCAGGATCCTGCCCCCTGCCGTGGCAAGGGCTATCCCAGGTGATACCCCGACCTGTCTGCAGCCAGCGAGGATGAGGCTGGGCCGAGGGCAGGCCGTGCTGGCATGCAGGATGGTCTTTCATTTCTCCCCTGGAGGATGCTCAGTGCTATTCCCCCACAGCAAAGCTCAGGAACAATACAAACCAAGAGGGACATTTACCTTCCATTCTTTTATTACTGGCTATTTCCCCTGATTGCTGCTCAAGGTAAACTGGCAGCTATACCAAATTAAACCACTGCCATCGCCTGCCTTTATGTTGGGGTTTTTTTGTCTTTTTTTTTTTTTTTTTTTCCCCCAACAGTGGCGTTATACAAAGGTGATGTGCTCCGAGCTTACAGTGCCTTGGGGTCACCCTTTAGCTTTCTTAACCCGCAGCACCGCACATTTACATTTGATAACTGCTGTGCTAACCCGCACCCTTCAGACGCCAGCCCCTCCTGCACGGCTGTGTCATCTGTTGGCTACCAAGGAACAGCAGTTCTGTGACACACGCCCAACACCGCCAAGGCTCAGCGCTGCTCCCTGGCCGGGTCCGGTGCCTCTGCCCACTGCTGAGCTGCCGCAGGGCGCTGTGCCACCGGCGGCTCCCTCACACCGGGGACACTCCAGGCAAACATCAGTGCTCTGGGGCCCCGCGGGCGGCAGCGAGCTCAGGAAGGGCTCGGGGGAGGCGGGTAAAGCCGGGAGAGGAGAGGTGCCGGGGCGGGCAGGCTGGAGGAGCCCTCAGCAGCGCCGTGCGAGGCGCGAACGCCCCGCGGGTCCCACCCGGCCCCTCAGCCCCGGCCCTTGGGCCGTCCGGGCCGCGGCCATGTTGGGGCTGCCCAAGATGGCGTCATCAGCCCGCGCCGCCCCCCCGCGCGCATGGTGGAGGGGGGAGCCACGGTCCGGCCTGAGGAGCGGCACTGCCCCCGGCCGCTCCGGGCAGCTCCGGAGTGCCCTCCGTGAGGGGCCGGCACTGCCCCCGCCCGCTCCCCGCGCTCCGGGTGGCTCCGGACGTGCTCTCCGTAAGAGGCCGGCACTGCCCCCGCGCTCCGGGCGGCTCCGGACGTGCCCGCCCGGCCCTGGAGGGCGTGAGGCAGGTGCCGAGGAGCCTGCAGTGCGTGAAGAGCAGCGATTCCCTGTGCAGGGGATGCTCCCCATGTCGCCCCGCGGGTCGTCTGTCGGGGCAGCAGCAGAGAGAGGAGGGTTGGGTGTCTGAACAGCACATCTAGGGGAAAATTACGGGTTGAAGCATCTATCATGAGGAGAGATTGAGGGAACTGGGCCTGTTAAGAGAAGACCGAAGGGATCTCATCAATGGGTATAAATATCTCAAAAGTGGGGGGCAAGAGGAAGGTGCCAGACTCTTTTCGGGGGTGCCCAGCGACAGGACGAGGAAGAATGGCCATGAACTAGAACACAAGAAGCTTCACCTCAGCATTTGGAAGAACTTATTTCTGTGGAGGGTGGCAGGCACTGGAACAGCTGCCCAGGGAGGGTGTGGAGTCTCCCTCTCTGGAGATACCCCAAAACCCACCTGGGCACCCGTGGTCACTGCACTGGCGTGTCTGCACAGCTGGTGTGGTGTTGGTTGGGGGCTGACAGTGCTCAGCTTTCTGAGCTCAAGGAATTCAGGTCAACTCACCAAGGCTGATATGCTGGGGCGTGAAAGGTGGTACATGGGTAAAAGACCACCCAAACAAAGCCCTGGTACGTTTGGGGGGATATACTTTGGGTGATTGTCAAAGAAAGAAAGATGCTGTTGTAGGAGAGAAACACCTTATTTTTCAAAATGGTGCATGGATGGTCACATGAGATGATGGAAGAGGTTCAAGTCATGGCAATCACACACTGATGTGTGTGTAAAACAAAACTAAAAATCATGCTAATTTTCATCTGGAGCTCTTACTGCTTATTGCAGTTAATGATGGACCTCTTTAATTGGGAATAAAGTTCTGGGGTGAAATGTTTATCAAGACTATTGCTTCAGTGGAGATTTCACTTTGAATATCATAGAAGCTCTTTTCTGAAGTTCTGGGAACACACTTAAGTGTATTGCAGTGTGTTAATTCCTATATGTTCTTTTTATCTATATTTTCTTTTGTAATTTCTATAATATGTCTTGTTTAAATGACAGTGATGAAGCTAATCCTTCAGATTAGAATTAAAAAACCCACAAATATTTTTTTTCTGGTTTATCCCATTTTTATGTAGAAATGGCCTCAAAATTGCATTTTCATCATAGTGAACTGGCTCTCAGAGGGGATGGTACAGAGAAGAAAATAATATTTACAGGTAGTTGAATTCAAGTTTTATTCCAGGATTACAATAGTTACAGTATGGGTTACTTTGCATGCTGATACCTGCACAGGTGTCTAAACCCCCCCAAATCCTCTTCACTTGTCCTGCCATATTACTGCTACTGTGCTTCTTTTCCCTTTTGAGAGTGGTTAAGTGAATCAGTGACAAAACAGAGGCTCACTTATAACTCAAGATGTAACCTGTAGACAAGTACACACAGGTATCTGGCACTTGCATGAATCTCTGGCCATGTTTGTGAACCAAAGGTGTGAGAATTTAAACTGTATGAGACTGATCTGCAGAAATGCTTTTGAAAGGGAGCTTATGCATATACAGGTTCTGGCTGTTTCTCTGGTCAGTCTTCCTCCGTGAACGCAGGACTAAAAGGCACTTCCCAAATCCAGTCCCCTGCTGTTGAGACATTCTTAAACTTTTCAATCTCCTTCTTAAAACTAATTAGGTTATTTTCCTTATGTTATTCCCACTGTGAGGCTACACCGTACTCTGAGCTCTGGTGGCTGGACACTTTCTGGTTTCCAGGCTGAATGTATTCATAGCAGGTATAATCCCTTTTGTCCTTGTGCCAAACTCTTGCTCTACTTTAGACACTTCATCTCCCTCTCTAGTGTTTAGCCTTGATGTCTTTGCAAAGCACTGCCACACATTGTCTTTTCCTTTGCTTTTCAGGTCGAAGAAGGCAGGTTCCTTTACAATCTTTCCTAACCTTAGGAAGCCATCTCAGAAAATATTCCAGCTGATATTAACCTGTTGTTCAGATGGATGACCAAATTTACTCAGGTTGCTGCGTGATACCCCATTGTTTTAGGGAAAAGAATGGGGAAATCTTTCTTTTATATCTTTCTGGTATATTTTAGGGCAGCCTTACCTTTCTCATTGCTCTCTCAATGCTAGTCTTGAAATTAATGTCAGCTGGCAGTGAATACACCTGTGGGCTTTATTTCCTGTAAAATGCATTTAAGTCAGACTGAGTCTGCAGGGCTGTTGGGCTCCAGCTCTCCCTTGTTCTTACTTTTTGGTACTGTGGAGTTTCACAAGTATTTGGAATAAAGAAAAAAGATGACTGCAAGATGGAAAAACAGCAGAACATCTTTCTGGGTTTACCTGCAATTTCTCACAGCAAGAGTGGTGAGTCAGTGATTAGAGGCTCTTCTACCTGTGTGCAGTTCTTGTGGTGGCTTCAGCGCTTTCTTTTGATTTGAAATGGAGGCACATGGTGTATGTAAGGTGTATGGGATTTTGTTCCTGTGTTTTTGCATATACCATGGATGAGATTTATCCTCCTTGATAGAGTCTTAGAAGGAAATTTGGTATTATTAGTGCTTAATTGTCTGTGTTCAGAAAAGGTTTTTTTTGTCAAGAAAGTAAGTTTTATTTTAGCTGTTGTATGTAAAAGAGTAATTTTTTTAGTGATCTAGAAGCTGAATTTGAGAAATGGATATCATCTTGTGGAATATATCTGAAAAAAAGTTGCAGGTTTTCTAAATAGATAATGGCACTTTTATGTACAGAGTATCCTTACAGATGAAGTGTGTAAGGACCATGTTTGAATAACATCTGTGCCATGTGTTGTGTCCACAAGTGCTCACCCATCTGTTACCACCCCTGCTAACAGCAAACCTTGGGTCTGTCCTGTGGCTGTAGCTGCTGTTTCACAAGGGACAGCAGATCCCTGCTTTGAGGAGAGATCTGTTAGGTAAGCACAGATAACTGTTCCTGAAGATCTAGGACTAGAAGAGACTTGTTCTTGTGATGCTGGTACTGCCTTTTACTCTTCAAGATTTCACTCCAATTTCCAATCTAAATTTTTTCATGGACATTTGTGGCTTTGGCTTTTTCTGTTTTGCCCTGTGCGCCATTTGATGTTTTATAAACAACAATCTATGCTATGTTTGTCTGGCTTTTTGTAATTGTTTTTCTGTTTTGCCAGCCATCTGAGAAGCAGTCCTCTAGACTGCAGTTGTTTACACTCCCAGGTGCAGGAATGAGGTTTCCCTGAAATGGAAGGGCAAATGGAAAAAGTGCAAGTTATATGGGCACTGAGTATGTTTATAGAATTTGCTGCTTGCAGAATGTCATTGAGAATGAGAGGATTGTGATAAATAATGATTTTTGTTGTTCTGGGGTTTTCTTTTGAATATTTTCATTAATTCTACTGGGTATATTGACCTTTTGTCAGAGGAGGACATTAATTGCACTGGTTTATCATCCTATGGACATGTTCTCTCAGAACTCTTCCCAGACTCTATTTATTGCTTGTTTCTTGCCCTTTCCTTTGACTGGAATTGTACTATAAAAACCTCTGAGGTCTTGATCTCAGGGCTGGCTTTTGATGAGCTGATAGGTTCTCCTGAAAACTGCAGGAGGGAATTTGTTACTGTTGCCAGTCTGATTGGGGTATGGAAGAGAAATATGTTCTGCTCCTGTGTCTGATGTACAGTTTTGTAGCAGCACGTAAAGGCCTGAAACTTCAGAACATCACCCATTTATGGTATAGGCCTATAAGTCAGTCTCTGCATCTTTGTTTCAGTTCATCGATCAGTCAGGATTGGTGTGTCTGCTTAGAGTTCACATTTCTCTAATAAAAAATGTCCTCATGGAGCCCCTGGCCAAATGAGTCCCTTTGTTCTTGGCTGAGACCAATTGGCTCCAGAAGTGCAAATTAATTGTGAACTGATAATTTTAAATGACGTTTGGGGGTTAATTGGACGGGAGTTTTAATATAAACCATGATGTAGTTTTGGAACCAAAGCCTGTTTTTAGTCTGGCGTCAGCAGCACGCTGCTGCTGTCAATGCCCCTCATTCCAGAAGTTCCCCCTGCACTGGGCTGCCATGCTGCACCTAAGTAACCTTTACAGCAGACAAAGTGATTCAGCAGTGCAAATAAATGCACTGAGGTAGTCCCAGGGTTAAATAACAGATGGCAGAAACAGTTTTTCTTGAGTGTGCTCTGAGTATTGACCATCATGGTTTGGGGGAAATTGTTGCTCCTACAAGAGAAAGACCTGTGTGCTGAAAAGCCATGTTTTTCTCCATGGTGTTTTCTATTGAAGTCAAACTATTTTGCAGGAAGACCTGCCAGAAAAGCTTAGCTCACGGGTTTAGTCCAAATTACTATGAATTTTCATGGGACCAGATGCAGAGCTGAATGGGGCCTTGTGTGTAGTCATCCACTGATGTGTGCATCTGCCTGCTTCTAACCTGCCTGTGAGCTCCTCCTGTGTGAACCGTGCTTCCAGTACTGATGTACTGGGCTTCACCTATTTAATAGTGCTTTTCCTCTTGGCTGTAGCTCAGCAGTTGGCAGTCTGGCTCCTCTCCATCTTGCTTTGGGTGTAGAGCTGGGCACTTTCCATTCTTGGCTGGCAGTTGGGATGTTTGGCAGAGATCTCTGATCTGAGTAAATACGTGTGAGGGCATCTCTTCATTGCAGAGCTGTATGGCATTGCCTTCCCTAATCAATAATGAAAGAAAGATTCTAGGACGTGTGTAAATGTGTTGGGGGTCAGAAGGTGAAGGATGTTGTTGTCATGAGCTGAGAAAGATGTCAGGGTTTTTGTGCATACTTTTCAAAGACTGAGTTAAAGCAATAAGTCACTGAGGAGATACCCTAGTGAAACAGCTCTGTCTATGTACACAAAATGTCCAGCTCCTAGTCCATGCAGGTAGTGTTCGATGAACTGGTGATGAAAAGGAATTAGTTGGCTGGTAATTCATCTAAAAGATTGGCAGAGGATTTTACAGGCTTACACCAGAGCTGGCTGGAGACAATAATCTCTTTTCTTGAAGAATGCCGAGGTCCTGACGCCCAGCTCGTTGGAATGAAACCTGAATGCTTTTTAATTCTCTGTGAGGGATTTTTTCTTTCCCCTCTTTGGTTTTTGTTTTTAGGAAGGAACAAAATGTTTCATTGTGATTTTGTCAATTATTTTGATATAATGGATTAAAAGAGTAAATGTCTTCCAAATCCCAAAGCCTTTTAAAAGAATTCCATTCAAAACACATCAGAGCTGTTTTCTTCCCTGAATTTTTGCTGAAATTTAATTTTAATGAGAAGTTTACACACTTCAATGGCAGCATGACTTCCCTTGTAGCAGTGATGTGCAGTGGATAATAACTGCAGACAGGATTTTTTTGGTCTGGTTATATTTTATGCTATCCTGGAAGAGAAGGGGGTGGGGGGAGGTTTGTATCCATTTGGCAGCCTTATACTGTGCCAAAGCAATGTAAAAAGGCCTGAGAGTGAATAAAAAACAAGAGAAGTGTTTGGTTTTTAACTGCTCCTGGATGAGAGACCAGGATTCATCCATGCCTTACTGTAATTTTGTGATTCCATTGCAAACTGTAGTAGTACAGCAGGGAAAGAAAGAAGAGGTTAGTACAGTGCAACAGAGCAGGCTTTGGAGGGGAGACTTTCTCTTGGCTCAAGGTTCTTGTGTCCGAGTCTCCTGAAGTGACTGGAAGGAACAGGGACTTAAATGGCAGCTGTTGAGCTGCCCAGAAGCTCATGTGGATTCTGTTTCATCTTTCCTCTCTGTCTTTCTAGTCAGACAGAAGTGAGACCTCTTTCATTGAAGCTGCAATGACTGGTCTGTCACCCGTGGCCAGCACTGGAGCTCAGCAGCCTCGTGACGTGCATATTGGGATCATGTTGGCTCTGGTCAATGTTTGCTGACCTCCCCCTTAGAGCCAGAAAGGTGTACTGTTGTTTGAGAAATTGCAGCTTTGTTTGAACTGAACTAATTTAATCTGGGATGTTGCAATTAGCTGTTGGATGCTGGTTTGCAATTCCACAAATTTTTAAGAGAGTTTTGTGTTTAGGGGCAGGACTTAAACCTCTCTGTAATCTCCAGCACCCAGAAGATAACAAATCTGCAAGGAAGAGTCTGGGCAAGCACCCTTGATGCCTTGAGCACAAAGGAGTGTAGACCCCTGGAACAAAATACTTCACTGGGAGACTGGAAGACCCTACAGTGCTCCATTCTGGGTTGGCTGCTGGCCTGCAAAGGGCCCTTCAATGACTTGCTTTTATCCCTTTTTTTACCCTAAATGTGTGATGAGGAAGATACTATGTTAGATGTTCTTACTGAGGAATAGCCCTCTGTAATTGCTGGCAGTTTTATTTTCAAGAGTAACACTAATTATAGACTTTATTCTTTCAAAGATGTGGTTTGGTACCATGAATTTGGAAGGTTAGCTTATTGCTGAAAGTGTTTTGGTTTTCATGTACTCCTGGACCCTGGGATGTTTTATAGAAGGATGTCATAGGTGGACACTAGAGGGCTTGCTGGTATCCCTCCCTCTGCTCCCACCTGGGCACAGCAGGAAGGTTCAGCTGAGTAAATCAGGAAGCCTTCACTCAGGGTCTCACAGCTGGATTTAAGTTTTGATGATGGGGGAAACTGAGCAACACGGGGGAAATGAATTCTTTTGTGCTGCGTCTTCAAAGCTCTGTCAGCTCCAGTAGGACAATAGCACTTACTCTGCCTTATGGCAATGACCTTTTCAGATGCATCTGCAGCCAGATAAAAGTTATCAGTGGGAGCACTGCAAGCACAGGCTGTGTTTCAGTTAAACTTCCAGGCAGGCAGAACGATCCAGGAGCAGTGAACTACAGGCATTTCAGCATTTAGTTGTGGGTGATGTTCAGGTTGCCTGTGTAACTTTGCAGTACACGGAGGTGTGAGGCCCATAGGAGAGGCAGGCTCTGGGTTTGGGTGTTGTGAATGGCTGTCTAGAAGCTTCCAGCACTCTCCACTGCCCATAGGGAATCTGCCTTAACACCAGGCAGTGTGACAGCTGCCATGTGCTTTCCCAGATTCGGAAATATCTGACCTCTCCCAGCACTTTGCTCACGTTGAACACAGCGCTGTGTGAGCGTGCTCACCTCGAGAGTGCACGGTGTGTCCAGCCAGACTCATCCTGGCACTGCTGTTGCCTCTTGCTCTGCTTTACCTGCTATCTAGGCTGCAGCTTTACAGTGTTTGACTGGTTAAAAAACAATTATATCACTGGGTTCCCCCTTCAGCTTGTGGTAAGAAACTTTTTGACCAGAGTGCTGGACAATAAGAGGCAGAATGGCTCTTACCAATTAATGTGCTGCCCGCAACCAGCCTTGCAGCAGTGGGTTAAGCAGCACCATCCCTGTAGAGGGTCACTCACCAAGCTTCTTTTTGAGCTGACCTGCTAGGATTTCTCCTTCTCCTCCCTCCCCTTCCTCTTCTCTCTCTCTCTTTCTTTCTTTTTATTCTTTTCCTCAGGTCTCTTGATTTCACGCTGGCTTTCTAAATTGAGGATAAAGTTAATTCAGCGCACAATGCCACAGCTGGAATGAAATATGGCCAGTCGCCCATGTGGAGGGGAGGGCTCCATGCTGGCTGGGGGTGGCTTGTTGCATCTCCTAAGGCCACTACGGGCTGTCACTGATTTATTGATAGTGCTTCTAGCAATAAAGCAAGAAGTTAAGTAATTATGAACATATGGTTCAGCTCATGCTTGACTCAGCAGCCACCTTGTTAGCCTGGAGCTGCCTAGGTGTTCGTTCAGAAGCAGGAGAAGAGGGAAGTTTTGGGTGGAAGGTGTGGTCCAAAGTCCCACAGACAAGCCAGAGGGAGACTTGATTGATCTTAATCTATTCTTTTTGTTAGGAGGCAGCATGCTGCTGTCAGGAACAGCTTGGTAATAACAGATTTGTGGCCTCTAAGTCCTTGTGGCTACAGCCAGTGTGCAACACTCGGTCAGCTCCTTGCATGCTCTGTACTTAATTGGTCTCAATGGTGGGGCCTGAAATGAGACGGTAGTTCAAGGTGCAACACATGCTGTACCTGAAGGTGCAGCCTGGGAGCTGCTGCACAGATGTCAGCTTTTTACCAGTGGGCTTAGCACTGGGGACCCGGAGGGTCCGCACAGAAAGGGACAAGGGGCGTCTGAGAGGACCCTGCCGATTTTCAGTGCTTAACATGGAATTAATTAGAGGAAAACTTTAGAGAGAAAGAGTGTGACTGGTAGAGGAACAAGAAGGGAGGCGCAAAGAACTTGTTAGGAAGTTAATCAAGGTGGATTGCAATTTTGCCTGCATTGAGTGGTCAGCATGCATAGTCTGGACACAGGAGAGTCTTTAATGGGAATTGATACCAGCTAGAGGGGGGAGGAGGGTGTCTTTCTGTCCATCTGTTGGTCTTTCACAAGTGAATTGGTCTATGCCACAGGATTTAAAAGTGTAGTTAGAGACTGGTTTTTAGTGAGTGTATATGATCTGCGGGGAGAGGGAGCTTATTTCTGTCCAAACTTTTAAAACAATTTTAGGGTTCTTAGAGTTCACTTAACTGGAAATGCTTAGTGTAGAAAGTGGACAGTTTTAATAATAGACATTAAAAAGAACTCCAGGGATTAGTGATTTGACACAGCCAACAAATGGATTATTTTATGACCACCTAGACAAAGCAGAAGTGGGCACAGAGGGCTATCTGTACGTTGGGGTGCGTTAGCAAGACCCCAATCAGCAGGCGGAGGGAGATAATTGGTGACCTCTACTAGGCACTGGTGAAACTGCATCTGAAGTACTGTGTCTGGTTTTGGTCTTCACAGTGCAAGAAAGTTGTCAAACCAGAGAATCAAACATAAGGGCCACTAGGCTGGTCAGGAGGCTGGAACACATGAGGGTGAGGGAGCTGGGCTTGGAGAAGAGGGCTGAGGGAATCTGATGATAGTCTGCTGCTGTTGTGGGGGTATATAGAGAAGACAGAGGCCAACTCAGACTTGCACAGTGAAAGGACTCAAAGTATTCAAAAGCTGAGAGAAGTTATATTTCAATTAGATATGAGAGGAAGAAAAAAAAACCCAAAACCTCAGATATTATAAGTTGGAGAGGTCATCAAATCACCATTTCTGGGGTTTTTCATAGCTGAGCCAGGTCCTGAGCCAAGTCCTGTGAATTTGAAGTCTAATTTCAGCCTTGTTGCAAAGGAGATCTCCTAGCTGCCAAGTTGGGAGGAACTTTTCTGACTTTAGTTTGAAGCTGTTGTGCCAAGGCAGACCCATAACTGAGTAGGAGCAGTTACTTGGTTTAGCTGGTACCAAATGGGAATTGGATAGCAGTGATCATAGTTTTCTGGGCACCTTTTTTCGCTGGAGTTGGTCAAAGAGGGGGAAAAAAAATTAACCAGAACTCCCAGTGCCAATGAAAGAAACCAACACATGCAGATCAAAGGCAGAGGCACTCTGCAGTGAGTCCCTGCAAATTGAAAACCTCTGTTCGCTACAAGGAACATGGTGTTCCTGCTCAAGTGTGGGGGACTTGGAGCTTCTTTGCTGTGTGTTGGTAAAATGACTTGTTCTCTGGTGCAGAAGTTGCAGCTTTATACTCAGAAGCCCATTTCTTTGTCAGAGAGAGCTTTACATCACTCTGGACAAACTCTTTGGGTGCTTTCCATATAGAATTCAGTGATATTTCCCCATCTGCTAATTTCGTTTGGCTTCCCAGCTGAAACAGGGATCCGAGTCAGGATGCTCCTGTTTCAGTAGCAGTTGCTGCTCCCTTTCCCGCCAAAGGCAGCTGCAGCCATTAGGATGACTTGCATCCTGCTGCACGCAATATGCCCGATCTTTACCCTACAAAGGTATTGTTCAAAGGGCTCTGAACATTTTGAACAAACTGGCCTGGCAGGGGGACTTTCAGCTTCCCCTCCTTTACGGGCACAACAGCCTGTGTTTGTAAACAGAGCCTTAGAGGAGTAGTGGGAGCCACTGGAGGACTGTCGGCTGGTTAATTGGATGTCAGCTCCCTGCCGGGGACGGGGCTAATGAGTCATCCTGCAGAAAGAGAATGGCCTTGAGAGAAAGGCAAGGAATTGGGCAGCAATAATCACATCGACAGAGGAGCCCAGAGCCCGCCTGTTGGGATAAAGGCAGAGCAGCATCTGGGGACACAGGGCTTCCCTGTTTGGATTTTGTTAAACAGAGATTAAGCAGGTTCTGAATTTGTAAAGTTGAGATATTATTACCAGGGCATGAGTTTAAATAAGTGCTCATGTGCGTGGGCAGTGGTCCAATATACAGTATAAACACTTTCAGTTTGTAGGTTTTGGTAGCCTTTGGTTTTTGAAAAACACCTAAGGAAAGAAATAAAAATGGTACATTAATGGAGAGTTTCATGCAAGAAATGTTGAGAAAGAATCCTACAAGGAACAATGCAATCACTTCTTCAAATTAGGAAGTTAATTTTTTCTTTTGAAAATATAAGTCAAAGATTGCATCCTTTTTGCTGGAAACTGTCTTCTAAAGCAATGTTGGTTTTTTTTTCTGTGAGAGCCTATTGTTAAAAAAGTGAAGTTTTTTAAAGTTAGCATTGTGTACATAAGTTCACTTTATTTCAAAGAACATTTTGATTTGAAAATATTTATCAGTGTAGTTACATTAATAAATAGAGGGATTTTATTTTTATTTCTTTCAAGAGAGGAAACACAAATGAGAAAGATTGGATATTGGTATTAAGTTCTAAAATAAGGGTGTATGTTTCCATTTAAAACTATTTTTTGCCAAAGAAAAAGCCAGTAATAGAGAAATAGTTACACACACACAGAAAGGCAATATGAAGGTTAAAAGAAATTTAAAAAGCTGGCTGTAAGAAATCCTGGTAAGTCATTCGGTATCTCTGTGTGCTCTAAAATGAGCTGCCCTTTAGCTAAGCTGTGCCTGATGGGTGTTTACCTAACCAGCTCTTAAAAGCACAGAAGAATGGAAGAGGCCTTGCCAACCAATTCCAGCATGCCACAGTTCTTACTGAAGAGATTTTCCTTGATACTGATTTTGAGGTAATTTAAGTTCATTGCTTCATGTCCTGCCCTCCTTGAGCATAAAATTAATTCACTTACCTCTGTCAGCAGCATTTTCTATATTCAATTTCTTTCTTAAGTCTTCTTCAGAGGAAACACCACATTTTATTCTTTTTTCATGGTATCCAGATCACTAATTGTTCTAGAGTCTATTTGCTATTTGTTATTTACTGAACAACCAAGAGAAGATGGAGGACGCAGAAAGGTAAAACCAGACCCTGCTGCAAAGAGTTTGTTGCCCAGAACTCTTGTAGGTAGGAGCTACCTGCCAATTGGAGTGTCAGGGGAATGGAGTGAGTGCTGGATACAGCCAAACCACAATTGTCATGCTGAAGTCTGAACACATCTCAGTTTTGAGTGCCCAGCCTCCTCCTGTCCTCTGTAGCACACAAGCAGTGAGCTCCCTGATCCTAGTGCAGCTCATGGCAGTAGCACCAGGAAGACCTGGATGCCTCAGTGCTCTGAAGTCATTAAAAAATGGCAATTCATGTGGCTGACAGCCAGCACAGTAGAGGAGGTATTGGCTTCTCTCCCAATTTATGCAACATTCTGGTTTTTATCAGGGCTTCTTTATAGGCAAAAAAGCAAACGGACAGAATGGTGTTTCCCTTGATCTGCATTCACTTGTAAAGTCCAAACCTGGTCTGAAGCAATTGGGGAAATACTTAATTTCGTTTCTAAAATTGCTTAAATACTGCATAGTGGCCTGGAACTATGGGACTTCATGGATAGGGAAACTCTTCTTTTGAAGCCTGTGGATCCCTCAGTAGCAGTGATATTCACAGGAACTCCTGTTTGCCCTGGACTCGAATTTGTGCCTTCTAAAAGGGTGTCTGTTTTGGAGATAAAGGTTTCTAATGAGCCAGGATGTGCAAGAAAAAAAAAGAGAACTTGCAGAGAGCTGTAGGGACAATGTGGCTCCAGTTGCCCAAGGGTGGATGAAGCACTGTGTCACCTCCTTCCTTATGGACAGCATGGCATATTTACCTGGCTGCTGCTTTTGCTAGATCTGATCTGTGGAGTAAAATCAAAAGGCTGTCAATCTTGCACCAAATTAAAACAGAATCATGAGAATTAACGTGCTTTATAAATGCAGGTTAAGCACACTGTAATTATAGTCAGCTGCCTGGCTCCTGCAATCCAGTAGCAGTGGGCTTAGGAATTGACTATACAATTAATAGGAGCTTATATTAAAGGCATTAGAAAAGTTACAAAAGCTTTGTAACAAGAGTGTGACCCAGCCTTGGACAGAGACAATGAGGGTTTATGTGCTATGATTAGCACACACAAAACCTCCCCATTAACTTGACAGTTTTCCATTTGCCTTGTGAAGAACTAAGCAGTGCAGAGCACCCTTAGCCCATCAGAGAGGGGAGCTGTGCAGTCAGTATGGAAGTGTTGGGGATCTCGGTGTTGTCTGTCTTTGGGCAGTACCAGCTGGTCAGCTGAGATACCTGATGGAATAATTTATATACAAGGTCAGATTCTGCCCCCACACTGCCTGAGTGTCAGGACCAGCAGGCAGCTGCTACCAGCCCTCTGAAGAGATGCATCTCCTTTTCTCTTCCTTGCTCACCTGAAACAAGTGGTTCTCAGCACAGAGAAATATTTTGAGCTGTTGCAGGGCCTGATGGTTAAGGGAGAGAAGCAAATGCAGGAGGGAAGGAATTTTTTCATATATGAACTAAAGTATTAGAAGAAATCTCACTTTGAATTCAAGACGAGCGTCAGTATTTGTGATCTGTGACAGCTGGAATCTTGGAGGTCACTCTGCAGGTCTAGGATAGACCTGGAGAAGATTGTGTGAATTAAAGGTAACAAGCTTAGAGAGGTGTCTGTAGGAACAGATTCATGTAGGATATCTAAACCCAAAGAGAGGCAGAAAAACAGAACTTGGACTGATGGAAAACTGTTTTGAGGCCAAGAATGTTCAACAGCAGTTTATTTGCTTTGAGTCCTATATGCATCTTAAAATTCTGATGATGCTTAACACAGAGTCTTTTTAGGCAATTATCTGTGTGACCAAGGTGGAGTCTGATGGTTAAGGATGAGGAAAAGGATTAGTGTTCACCTTCAGCTCCTGTGCAGGTGTGCTAATGAGCTCCAGAGCTACTCTGCTCATGAGACTTGCATCACTAGTGCTGGTGCTCTTTGGGACAGGGCTGGCAGTGTGTGCAGACCTGTGGCGGTGAAGGACATGGGGATGCCCTGCAGTTGCTGAGGTTCGAGGAATATTCAGATCTACTCCATTCATCCACTAAAGACTGATTTCTTCTCTTACATTTCTCTAGGATACTGGGATAAAAATTCTTTCACACTAAGCAGGCCTTCCCTTCTTAAGAGAGGAGAGGTGGCTGGGATCAAGTTAAATGCATGACAGGGTCTTTCTGTGCTGGGACAAGCACCCCTGAAACTTGCTAGGCAGATACAAAGATGATCCAGAGAGTAGCATGGAGTGCTTCTGCCCAACCATTGACTCTCCATTCCCCCTATTTGCTGGTTGTAAAATACAGTCAATTTCTGACAGAAAGTCTCTCACGGGAGAACCTCTTTTAAGATTTTTTCACACTTAAGTTGACCTGTTCTTCCCTTTAAGGTTTGGTTTATGTTTAGTGCCCCTCCAAAGCCCATCTGTGTTCCCAAGAGAAGCTCTTTGCTGTGATTTTTGCTGTCATCCTACAATTTTGGGGACAGGCATTAATCTAGAGAAATGTTATTTCTGTCAAAACTTTCCTGCTGCCTGCCTGTGTATGTGGACCTGAATAGTGTTCTAGTGCTCACCTGAGGCAAGGTGCAGCCTTTCCTATTTAAAAAAACCCCTTCTTTTTCACTCACTTTCCAACATTTTGCCACTTTCAGAAAAATTTTGTGTTTCCAAGTGGCTGCAAAGAATATCAGTCATTGCATAAAAATAATTCCACCTTGCTTGCCTTCTTTTCTTTTAACTGTGCAGTCTGTTGCTGGGGCTTTTTATAAAGCACACATTGCTGGTGGGCTCTGGCTTTCCTGTAGTGCACTAATATGTAATACAAGTGACATCTGTCATGTTTGATTTGTTCTGGTGCTTAAGTTTGGGGAAGAATAGCTCTCACTTGTGAGGGGAAGTGTTGAGTCTCTCCCTCTATGTTGAACTGCCTTGCAATTTGTTATGGTCAGTGAAGAGGGCTGCTCTTTGCTGGGGCTAAAATAAAGTCCTACTACTGCACTGATCACTAGTAGTAAATACAAAGGCAATGCTTCTAGAAGTTTCTGAACTTGAAATTCCTCACAACTAGAAGAGTATATGGCTGAAGCAGTGCCTTGTTCTTGCATTCTTTCTTGGACAACCTCTACTAGCCACAGCAGAAGACAGGTTGTAGAGCTAAATGGTCCATTGGTGCTGTTGAATCTATGTATTCACAAAGATTATTTGATTATCTTTTATTCCTTCTCCTCAAAATGAGGGCAGATTACCCAGCTGTGTGGTGTCATGTTGCTTAAATTGTCCAATGTGTACCACTTCTCATGCTGAAGCTGGCAATAGCCGGAGGGTTAATGTTATCTGGGGTTATGCCAGTGATGAGATAAAAAAGATGGTTGGAAATAAAGTGTTCTAGCCTAGAAAATTGTTTGCTGTTTTATTGCCGTCTTGAATGGTGAAAAATCTTAAAGCATGAAAATTCTTATTGAGTGAAATTTTCAAAATTAAATTAAAAGTTTAATTAGATTTCCTGCTTCTTTTGGTCTACCCTACAGACCTCCTCCACATTGCCTTAGGCTGTGTCCCTCTGTGCCACCTGGTTCTTGGCTTTCTGTTGTGTTGCTCCCTGCCTGGTGTCACAGTCTGTACTGGGGGTGCAAAAGCTGTGTCCTGTGCTGTTCTTACATATTGGGACTTGCCACATGATTTTTTTCCCTTTAAAAAAATTCTTTCATTGCCTGAACCTTTCAGTTTCTGCTAATTCTGTCTTTCGTTCTCTGGTGTTGACATAATTAATAATTTTATAAAGCTGTGTGGCAGATGGTTTGCGTGAAGCATAAGCAAAGAACTTATTCTTGTTTTGCTTAGAATGGTAGGGAAAGCAATGCTAGTCCAGATATACTCAGATGTGCCTGCACTTTTTCTTTGAGAAGAGTTTGTTTTTAACATGCATGTGTGGGCACAGGAGTGTACGCCCGATCTGCTTTATCACACACTTGTGTGCACTCCTGTTGTGTGCCCCGAGCCCAGATAGATTTCATGCACACGGCCTGACCGTCTGATGGTTGCTATTATGCTTCAGAGTATGTTTGCAAAAATAATTTCCTGCTACATTCCTGACTGTATTTGTAGGCTGAGTTTATCCTCTTCCCTGCTGCTCCATGATCTGCCCCTAGGTTACTAACAACCCCAACAGACAGCCTGGCTCATGCGACCTGCTGCTTAGGCACAGATTAACTCCCCACCGGCCATATGGGCTACCAACTTCACAAATTCCTCTCCTTTTGCTTTCTGCTCTCAGTAAAGTTAATGGACAGTTTGCTGGTAAAGAGAACATAAAACAAACCCCCAAACCTGTGACATAATCACCTGGGTTTAACACAACTGGCCCCTCCATCTGTCTTTACGCTGGGATCTGTGCATGTAAAGCAGAATATGGTGCTGTGCAGGTTCATCCTGGTGACTTTCCCTTATGGCACAGGTACTTGCTTACAACACAGTGGAAGCAGACATAGTCATTATGCATACAATGCACACACATAACCATATGTAATTGTATGTTCTTAAAAAGATCCCCATTGTTGTGGTAGGCTTTAGTTAGTGGTGAATCTTGTGGCCATTTCCTAAATGTTATTAGACAGTCTTCATATTTCTTTGGTAAAGGACTAAATGGTTATGGAAAGAGGAGGACTTCAGGCAGCCCAATGAACAATATAATTGGTGAAACTGCTGTCACAGTTCCAGCAGTGCTGGCTTTACAAATGTGTGGTTTCCTAAGTGCTTCTGGAGGGGTTCATTCTTTGAATGTTTTGGCAAATAAGAAATTTAAAGCTTTAAGAAGAATCAAAAGAAAAACACAATATAATATAAACTTTAAAAAGGAAATAGATTTTCTTCAATATTCTGTGACTTTTAAATAGGAAATATGAATATTTTTAGTCTCTTTGACTTTTCCATGTGTATTGCATCATAGAAATTCAAAGATATCTTATTTGACCTGATCCAGCACTTTACAGGCTACCACTTTTCCTCATCCATCCTCAAAATTAAAAGGTTTGCTAATGATTTTTGGGTTCTCCAAATTTCTCAGTCTTTGGAAAGAGGAAAAAAAACCAGCCTCCTCAAATTAAAAAGGAATGAAGTATGGCCTCTCCGGTGACAGAATGCAAATTGGGATAGAATGAAATAAAAAAGACATTCAAATATAGGTAGTTCTTATTTTCTAAATGATTGAGGGGGTTTCATAAAAAGACTTCTAGTATTTATTTTTAGAAAAAAACATTATTTCCAAATATTGAAACTTATGATCACCCTTTTGCTTTCATACTGAACATCTGCAGAGGCAGGTATCATATGTGAGAAATATTGAAAAAAATTTGTGAGTTTCACATTAGATGGTATATTCAACTTGTCTGATGCTTTGGTTCTTGCCTCAAGCCATAGATGCTACTACAGAAATAAGTAATATAAAATTGAAGCCAGAATCCATGCTTTCAAACAAATGGGATTTATAAGTGATTTTTGACAAGTACTGATTGTTCTGAAGGAGGATATGCAATTTTATATGCTGTGTTTTGTAAACGGAATTGCCTTTAATTTATCTGTACAGTCAGAGGCAAGTCTTTCTCCTGGTTTTGTTCAAGTTGGTAACAGAGAAATGAGGTTAAAGGGATGGGCTGCTTTCCATGTAGATTCACTGAATGATTCTGCTGGAAGTATTACCTGAATAGAGACAGGTAGAGCTATCCCTCATTACTGGGATAAATATCTGGGAACATCCATCCTCACTTGCAGGTTCTGTGACCACAATATGTCATTCTTTGCAGGTGGGGGGATTAACTGTGACTGACCAGAAGGATCCTGACTTTTCTCCCTCTGAGCTTAATGGTGAAAATCCCTCACTTTCATCTCAAAACTAGATGAAAGATTTGTGGTATTATTTGAAATGGCTGGGACTGTCCTGTGACTTGCCTGTTTTGAGCCAAATGGATCTCACTGTCTTGGATCTGCATGGCTGTTCTGGCTGTCTGAGGCAGAGGCAGGCCTGAGGGCAAGGCAGGTTGGGAGAGGGAAGTTACAAGGGTCTGTGTTTAGTCTTTGGGATGGCAGGATCCTTATTTAATTCTAAGGTTTGAAACACCCCTTCAGCAATGAGGGAACTCCAAGGTGCCAACCTGTGGTGTGGCTCTGCAGCCGGTGCAGAGTACCCAGAGCTGGCCAAAAGCAGTCAGTCCTTTGGTTATTCCCCAACACAAGCAGTGCATGAGGAGAAGGGGCTGTTGCTGTTTGCTGTGCCCTGCAGGGTTGACGTGCAACCCTCGCTGACTGATGGCAGGGTCAGAGGAGTGACACCATGGACAGTTGTAAGGTCTTTGCCTCTCTGATAATGCATGTTCAGCTTGAGTCCTCTGTCCCATCCTCGTGTAATGAAAATTTCTCAGCAGGATGTTTATTTGTGCTGTGGCCCCAGATCCTTGGGAGGAGGGATAAAGGGGGAGGAAGAGATTTCTATATCAGCAAATACCTTGGAGGTGGATGCAGGATATTTAGGGAGCACGTGCAAGCCACCATGTGAGCAACAGGGAACCAAAGTCTTAATGAAAGCCCTTGACAGGAGGGTAGGGCTGGCTGCTGTGGTCGCTGGCGCTTAGCTCTGGCGCAGACGCCAGCCAGGCCCTGCCGACATAATCCTCTTAGGGAAAGAAAGAGTGGAAACCGTTTCCATTTGCTCCATGTTCTGTTGGGAATCAGTGTTCGCTGTGTCCAAGTCTTCTATGATTCTCCCCATCTTCTCTCTCTGGGGCACAGCAGGACATCTTAGGAAGGGAGAAGCACTGCAAGTCGTACCCTTCCTCAAATGGACCTAGGTGGATTTGGGATGGAGAGCAACAGGAATGGGTCTGCCTCCCATGAATCACTTTGAGCATGGGCTGGCATTCCTTACAGCCTGCCTCGCTGCCCTCTGTGCATCTGTGCTCTGTTCCTGCTGTATTTCTTCTCCACTGGAAGACCACACTGCTTTCCTCTTGATATGGTTCCCTCCTTAAAGATCTCATGTAGAGTCACTCTGCTTTCCACAAGCTGCCTTCTAAAATTCTGATTATGGTGCTGAGATCAATATTCCAGGATACTTCATTTCTGGTACCAAAATTCCAAATCAAACCACCTGTTTTTTAATGTAGGGAAGAGAGCTCTGATCTAGGTCTGAATTTTGCTAACTTCACTTTTTTAAAGAATGAATTACAAAATCAGATTCCTCGCCAGATATGGAGAGCCTGAGCAGAGCTTCTCTCTGGCCACTATCAAACAGGCCTGGAGTGATACTTGGTGCCTCAAAACTCTCTCAAAGGAATGTGTAATACCCCAAACCCATGGGTAAGGGTTTGCCATCTTCAGTCTAAAAGGACAGGTCTCTGCATGTTCAGAGAGAATCAAACCTTCACACCCTTCTTTTGCTTCCATTCCTGATTTCTATTTTTAATTTTTTAAATGTTTTTGATGCTTACTTCATAGAATTAAATTGAAAAGTTTATAGACTAACGACATACACAATATTTGTAGTACACTGTCCTCTTGCCATTCTGGGAAAATGTGTGTTTTGGTCTTTGTACTGGCCAGGTCAGGTAGAGGAGCAGCATGTTTATTTCAATATTAAGCTGTCAGCAGTTAATACCAATGTATTCTAAGGAAAAAGAGGTTCCTGAACATTATTAAGTCTTTAGTTTGGGATTAGTAGGTTTTAAGACAGATTTAATTAAACAGAGCAAGGTCACCTTTATGAACCTGAAGTTGGGGTTAATTCGCTCCCCTAATGTGCTCCATTTCTTGATTACACAAAGATGAATCAGATTCCATGTCCTACCTGAGAAGCCCTGGATAGGAATACGAAGTTTCCTCTCCAGACAGTTCAGTGCCCTGTCAGTGAGGCCATGATTAATAACCATGTCAGGGGACCCTTAGTGCTGGAGAGAAACGATCTGGAGCCACATCTGACAGGGAGCCAGTGCCACATGGAGGTTGTGGTCCTGGCTGAATGGACCTGATAAAAGAGGCCCTTCAGGGTTGCAGCACAATGGGGAAAGAGGAGAGGAGGGATCCAAAAGTTGTCAGGAGGTCATTATTAATGGAACCAGAGATAGGCAAATTGAAATAAGCACCTTTGTGCTTGGCATCTCTCGGGCTGTAATGAGCCCCTGTTCAGTGACGTGGTGCAATGGGTCAGATGTAATTGGAGCTTGCCCCAACTGCCACCGCCACGGTAACCAAGCACAAACAAATCCATTTCAGAGCTCTCTTGAGTTTCCGATGGTTTTTCACCAGATGCTTCCCTCTTCTGCCTATTTCTGGCCCCCATGTCTCAGTGTGCAAGTAGCACAAGATTTGCAGAGAACACTGCAAACTAAGTTCCTGTATCCTTTGCAGTTGCTTTCTCATTCCTTATTCCAAGCATCTGTATAAATTTGATGGGAGTTCCTGCTGTGGGCAATCACAGCTGAACACTGAGTCAAGGATACAAATGAAGTCCAGATTTTTAAAATGTAATTTCAGAAATCCTGTACAGTTAATGCACTAAAAGCCTAACAGTGATTTTTTTTTATTATTATTATTATTTTTTATTTTTTTTCAGTCAGGCCACTTCATACACACAGTATTAAGTCAGGGAGCAGTCAGGATTTGGCTGTGTGTAGTATTCTGAATGCATCTTGATGCAGACTTGATTTTCTCATTGGGCTTTTTTTTATTGTTTTTTACTGTTTCTGGAATACCAAACAACGAGGTGGTAGAGCTGTTGACATGCAGATCTGGACTGTGGCCCAGCAGACAGTTAAGGAAGGGCAATAATGCCACCTTATGTCCTGATTTGTCACTGCCGAGCCAAGTACTTGGTTGAAGTTAAACATGTTCTGAGCAAGGAGTGCTGTGGGCTCAGTCCCCCCTGCTTTCTGGAGTTATTTCCACTTGGCCAGAAAGAATCTGAGATGAATGTGAAATGCTTGGTGTTTTGGTAGAAAATTGACTCCTACTTCAGATGAGTTTAGGAGCATGAAAGTGAAAAAAAAAAAATACAGTTTAGCCCCAAAGTGTTAACATCAAAACCTGTGAATATAATACCACAAGTTTTCAAAACTATAAATATTTACATGTAATGCTTCTTGGGTTATTAATTTGCACTACTCATTTAAAAGATTTTAAAAATAAATTACACTAAAAGTGGAACTGCTTTGGAAATATACATTTACAGGCAGAAGGCTTCCATTTATTTTTGACTGTTGCATTGTTTTCTACAAAAATTTGAATTTCTTAGAAAATGTAATTATCTGAAACTTTGTAGGAATGTATTTTATAAAAATAGTTCAGGTAGTAGGAGCTAATTGAGCATTGATATGGTCAGATTAAAAATTAGCATTTAATAAGGTTCTCTGGTTATTGGTTTGTAGTTCCAGTCATTTGGAGGGGGGAAAATGTGATTTAAGAATTAAGGAATACAGTATTTTCACTGACTTTCTAGTTGAGAATGATGTGGAGGGCAATCTGCTGTAAGACTATTACTATTTTTCTCACAGAAAGGGGTCATGGTCCTGCCAAGTGAGTGTTGCTGAAGTCTTTGGAACTTATTGAAATGAGCAGAAGTTGAATATGATGCTCTCAGATAACAGGTGGACAGATAAAGCTCCTTCAGGTATAAGGCATAACTATTCTTCCCAATAAAGACTTCCTGCCCTTTGGCACTAATGTGTTCTCCATGTTACAGATTTTCTGTTGGGAAGTTGTTATGCTGCTCTGAACACAGGCACACTCAGGGAATAAACAGGTTTAAAACAAAATGCAATAAGACAATAGTAGTACAAAAAGCCTAATACTTAAGGGTGCCAAAAGGTCACAGCTACAATTTTGCACTTATGGAGCTTGCAGAAAGTCTGAACTTGATAAAATTCCATAAAACTTTTGGGAACAGGTATGTGATCACGCTGGGTCATGGCAGAGGAACTTCTGCAAGGGTTGGTGACCTGCAAAAAGGAAAGATGTTTCCTGTGAGGCAACGAGTTCAGTCTCACATGGGGACAGGTGTGTGCGTGGTTACCTGCTGCACATATTGCCACAAGGAAAACGCACCACACTGATGTCTGTCAGCTCCTTAATACTGCCACATAGACCTTACTAAAAATAAACTGGCAAACTCGTAGCTTTAGTGGCCAAGTGAATGGTCTTGCATGGGTCAGCTGAATGCCTTGAACAGTTCTCTGGAATCGAGAATTTATACAGGACCCTTAATTCAGCAGCACTTAAGAGCAGCCAAAGCTATGCTTCCAGTTACAGGTGCCTGCTCTTTTTCCCTTCCTCCAGTTTCTGGAGGCTGCATGCCCGACATCCCCCAGCCTGTGGGGGAAATACAATCCTTTTCTGCAGAAATGGGCATGCAAGGGGTATTTCATTTCTCACAGCTGAAGGAAAAAAACCCAAACAAAACAACCATAACTCAGGTTTTGATCTTCCTATTCCTACAGCATGGATTTGTTTTTCTTCATACACAGATCGCATGGTAGGTAGGGGGTTGCCGTTGCCTGAGCAACTTCTTTGGGATGGAATCCTTTAGAGAGAAAGGAAAAAGAGTCCACTCACTCTCCTGCTTTTGTAATCTCATTCCAGGGTTTTGGCATCATCTCCCTGTGTATCTGTTGTGCAGTTTAGAGAACATTTCACTCTGCCTTTGCTATCTTTATGGCCTTATGGGTTCCTTTGTAGGTAACGCCTCCTCCTTGGATCAAGTTCATTTCATTTGCTTTCCTCCTGAACCCTTATCTCCTTGGTTAAATAGAGTGCTGAAATAGTTGGCAGACTTTGAGCATCTTTAATTATCATTAGCAAATTGTTGAGAACACAGCAGACAATTGACAGTCTGGTCTTCAGAGTGCCATTAAAAGAGATTAGAAAAGACTGTTTGTGTGCGTTGTACAAATTTGTTTGTTTTCTAGCACTGAGAGTATAAAGAAAATGTCCCAGCCAGACGTAGCTGTTGCCGTAGTACCAGCCAAAGCCTGGGACATACGAGCGAGGCATCATTGTTCTGGGTTACCCAGGGCCCCTGGGTTACTGAACCCGGCCCTTCTGAGCAGAAGGCTCGCAGGGCAAAATGAAATCCCAGTGCAGAGTGACTGCCCTGCCCCTCTTCAACTTGCCGAGGAAAGTCTGTCTGCATGGCACTTGCAAGTGGATTATGAAGCCACTTGTATATAATGACATCACTTGATTTTATAAATCAGTACTGCACAGGGTGAATATCTCAGGTAGATAAATGTATTATGTCCAACAAAGATCAATAAAAAATGCTTTAGTTAAGAAAAAACAGAAAACAGAAAAAAATATACAGTCTCAAACATTCTCAAGGGAAGTTTGAGTTGAGGGTAATGAGTGCTCAGCCTGTTCTCTGATGTGCAGGAGGTTAGGTCTGTTGAAGCATCTATTTTGTCTAATACAAAAATGCATTCTCATTTTACATGTGCAAGAACTCCTCTAAACATTTGGTGTCAGTAATGCCTTATGCCTGAGGAGTTTCCCAGGACAAACCTCCCCAGCACCAGAGTGTGTAGAGAAAATGTGGTGAAACAAGGGTCAGAAGGATGAGGCTCTGCTGCTGGCCACAGGTCTTCTGGCTCAATTTAAATGACTACAGAAAGCTATCTTGGTTATGTGTGTCCAACAGGAGACATGCTGGAAACAGCCTTCACACTTTGCAGAAATTCATCTGGCTTTTCCCTTTGCGTTACCAATGTGTTTCTCACAATGAATTTGTCACTTCAATTTTGCAGTCACACATGAGTTTGAAATATTGAAGTGGAGCTTAACAAAATGTCTTAGATTTCTCACTTTAATCAAAATTCTGAGTGGTTGTATTTCAAATCAGTGATACTTCCTCTCAGGTTTCCTTGGAAATATGCAGACCTCTAGGAAACACCTACAAATGTGCCAACTTCAAGCTTCTCGAGAAATCTGGTGGGTTTGATATGATTCCTCACACTGTTTTGCTGACAGATTCACAGTTATCATGGTTGTGTGGATATCACCCCAGCTCTGCATAGGTGCATATTGTAGTGTAAGGTGGGATTAGGGAGTGTCTGGAGAGGGTTTCCAGCTGCTTTGGCAGAACATGCTCTAGGATCTCTGATGCTGAGTGTTGCACAACTGAGCCGCCCAGCTGCTGAGTTACCACAGCTCATCCTAAGAGACAGCTTGGGTATGCAGGAGAGATGGTTCTGATTTCCCCACCTGAGAAGTGTTAAAGACTGTTTTTAACAGAGAAAAGCTGAGAATTTTGCAGGCCCTGCAAACCACCAAGATCATGTACATCACTGCCTGGCTTTTCAAATAGCTCCTGAAAGACGTGCCATGTTAGAGACTGGGGTCTCCTTGCCAAAAAATGTTATAGGGGCTAAAGTCTGACTTGTGTTCAAGGGAAAACTGGAAACGTTCAGAAAACAGAAATCCAGCCAGGGTTACCAACCACTGAAAATGCCCCTCTGATCTTGGAAGTTCCTGGGCTGAAAATAATTGGAGACTGGAGGAATATAAGGGAAAAGTATCACATATCTGTGTGCTCTGTCTAGCTACTGAGACTATTTTTGAGGCTGGGCTGCTTACTGAGGGAGGTGTTCACTCTGATCCAATGCAGCAGACATTGTTTGTGTATAAAACTTCTTTCTATTAACCTAATTTTTCCAACCTTGTATTCCAGTCTTAGTGAGTACTGAATTCTCAGATAATTTGGGTATGACTTGAGGTATTTCCATCCAGAGCTGAATGAACCCTTTGAAGCTGCAGACCACTGGGCATACAAGCGAATCTAGATCGGATGCAAAGTTTTTGCTTCCTTAAAAAGTACTAAGTTTATACTTAGTGTCCCAGGAATTGTGCCCCCTTTCCTGTGTGGCTGCTATGCTTTGGGCTCCAAGGGAAATCCCTCGGTGAATCCTGCAGAAAAAGTTGACAAAGCTGCTGCCTGCAGCTCTGTGCGCTAGAAGGACAGCAGGTAACAAATGTTGAGCATCCCTTTTATCCAGTTTGCCAGCCTAACATTAGTTAATCCACTGATTAAGCCAAATTTGAGTAGGATGTGGGAGCAGCCATAGCAGTGACAGAGGTGAGGGCACATTTCCTCTTTGCTGACCTGCTGTGCAGGCAGGGCCTCCAGCTGAGGATCTGAGCAGCTGCTGGTCAGCGTGTGCTTGCTGTCCCCTGGGAAACCATGCTGAGAAAGATGGTGGAGTGGCTTGATGAGACAGTAACAACACATGTGAAAATATTCTAAGTTTTCAGTCATGACATGGTTACCTTAGGCAGAGAAACTGTAACTGTCAAAGTAAGCTTCAGAGGTGGAAAGAAGGCTCAACCCAAACAGGTTGAGAAGTGAGTTTATGTCCGTTCCTGCAGGTCTTTAACCCCATTGCTGCACCATGTTTTTGCCCACACCCTGGTGGAGCAGAGTGTCTGTTTTCACGTGGCACTGCACGTGATGCAGTTCTTTGGTTCTTCCTCCTTTTGACCCCCTAATCAATTTTTTCCACTTTCATTTGGGAAGAAACAAAAGGTTGGTGGGGAGAGAGAAGCAATTTCCTTTTAATTGCTTGTTTGTCCTTGTCTGTTCTCCCATCTTTTCAGATTTCTCAGAGCAGGGTTGGGAGTGTTTTGTCTCTCTTATTTTCGCTGGTACCGATGGAGAAGAATGACATTTTCTGCTTGCATAGAAACCAGTCACTTCCCCAGACCCCCTTGAAAAAGCTTAATTTGCTCAACTAGTCAGTATTCCATCATCGTTAAAAAGTCCCAGACTGGAATTTGGATTTAATCCTTTGACTCACGTTTTTCGTTCTCTCCTTTGCCTTCCACATTCCCACTTACACTTTCCAAAGTACTTTCCTCACCAGATTTTTTGAGTGCTGTGCACTCAAGTTACCCTTAGCTCAGGAGGGAAAAGGACAGAAAAATGCCCCCAAAACAAAAGCAAATAAAAAAGCCCCTCACCAAGGTAAATAAATAAGTAGACAGAGAAAACAGGCTGCTGGTTCATTTTCTTCTGCCTTTCCCTTAAGGCATGAGGTAATGCCAAACTATTCAGTGTGTGATGCAACTGCCTGATGGACATTCAGAGAATCCCAGCAGTGGCAAAAACAGTTTACCCAAGCGCAAGTTGGCAGTGAGACCAATTCCTCCAACAAGAGACTATTTAAAGCCACAATGTGATGCATTTTTAACATTTTTATTCAGCACAGGATTTAATTGCTCACTGACAAACCACCTAGACATTTGTGCCTGGTTGTTTGTGACTGGAATTGTTTGCTATCTGTGGATGGTTTCAGAGTTGTTCAGTCATCAATTGCGAGACTGATGCAGGAATGTGAATTTGTTCCCTTAGCACTTGCTGCCTGAGGTGGATCAGGAAGGGTTTTGCCCTTTGGTCATATCCTGCCTCTTCAATTTTTCTCCAGTTATTTCTTCCCATCAGCCTTTACCCTTCTGCCAGCTAACTCACAAGGGTGGTGGTGGATGGGATAGGAAGGTGTCCTTGGCTGTGGTAGCTGCACCTAGAAATGAGATCCTGTGGCATGAAGAGGTTAGGGGTGTTGCTGAAGGATGTGGAGGGATTTGTGATATGGAATGAGGAATAGCCCCAGTTCCTGACTCAAAGCCACCAGGATGCCTTGGCTGTGCAGATGGGCTTCACGCTCGCTGGCTTTGCAGCAGCACAGCCACAGCACAGCTGAGCTGGCAGAGCTCTACAGCTCCCCCTCAGCCTGTGCCCCTATGGATTATGCTGTTAACACAGCCACTGTAGGTATCTGACCACAGCTCCTCTGTATCCATACACCTTGGTGTTCCAAGCCTTGAAGGAGTGTCACTGCATACCAGAAAGCTGTTGCATACACTCCCCATCAATGGCAAACTGTGATCAATCCTCAATCATTTGTGCATTTCTGTCTTTAATGTTAACCTGACCCTTGAGGGTGACTTAACCTTACTAATTAAAACCCACTAGCTCTTAAAAAATGTGCTGCATCAAAGTTAACTTGTTGTGACATGGGACTCACAGGATTCACAAACTCTGCTGAGTTGTGGCCTTGTCTGCCAAATGTTTTGACATCCTTGGACAGAATTAGCTTTGTGTAAGTCAGTGAAGGATGGTGGAGCTGTACAAACAGCCTAGCAGCTTTATTTCATTAGAGCTATCCAGGCAGCTGAACCTTAGCAGTATCTTTTCAGAGATGTCAGCAGTGAGCTGGTATTTTCTGAAACCAAAGCTCCAGAGTAACCCATTTGTTTACCCTGGGCTGTGGGAATCCCTGTGTTTTCCGGAGTCTCAGTTTCCTCACCTGCTGAGAGGCAGCAGTGATGGTTGTCCTCCTTTGTGAGACACTCAAAGCCCGCTGATCCTGGGCTTCCTGAAGGCAGGCACTGCTGGCTCCTAGGAGGTTGCGCAGGTACTGATCATCTGAATATGTGGGAGACAGGAGGAGAGTCCAAGTAATCCCAGGAAGGACTGCTCCCAGTAGCCCCCCCCCCCATCTCAGCACAGCTTTGGGTACTCTTTGCTTAAGTGTTAATTAACAAATGAGCCAATGTAGAAGCACTTAAATGATTGCTTTGGGTGAATTGTCCATTCCCTTGAACTTCCTAGGCTTTTTTTATTCTAACTTTTTTTCTTTTCCTTTTATTCTTTTTACCTTTTAAATCAAGATAATATGTTAAATGTGGTAACTGTGTTGACATTGGACAATAGAGAACCACGAGCTCTTGAGTCAGGTCCTTTTGCTGCCTTTACATAGGAAGTCACTGCAGCAACACATTGCTGGGACATTGCACTTGATGCCATCTCGTTGCATGGCAGGAGTCCAGGCCAGCACCCAGGAGCGAGTCAATGTATGAGATTAGTTTAATCCTCTGTCAGAATCCTCTGATGGGGAGGGGAAGGACAATGACCCAGTGCCAGCATTTATTTTGTCCACAAGTTCAGCTTGAATAGGGAGGACAAGGTGGTGGTGGTGAGGAAAGGAGAGAAAAAAAACCTTCCTGGAGTTCATTGGGTCTGGAGCAATGCCAAGCCTGGGGGGGTGGCTCACGAATGGGAAGTGAAGAAAAGGAGGGAAAGAAGAGTGGAATGATGATTAGAAATCACAAATGAAAGAATCTTGAAGAGGGGGGTGAAGAAAAAAAAAACAACAAAAAAACTTCACTGCTTCTCTGAATATGTGCAGGGAGGAAAAAAATTCCTTGCCTTTTCTAAGGGTCCTATTCATTAGTAAATGCACTTACCCTGCTGCCAAGGGAAAAGGAGCACCCTGAACAACCTCCTTGGGAGGCACCTACTGGCTCAGCCTTGGTGCAAGAAAAATACTGTGTCTGCTGAAGTCTCTCCTGTGTTCCTGTTTCTTACAGGGCTCTTTGGTCTCTGTCTCCTACTCCAGCCTCACATCACCACGCACACCTTTCCAGGCACCCCAGAGATCACTGAGAACAGTCCCTGCAATCTGCCTTGCAGTGTGGAATCACAGGGGAATGCTCCCTACTGCCTCACCTCTGAGTATTGCTGCCAGTGTGGGGCTATTCCACACAGACCAGATCCCTCATGTGAAATCACCAAAATATAGCATCCAAATATAGGTGGGACTTTTATTTTATTTTATATTCTGTGAGCAGTCCTGGATGTCTGGGTGGTTTGAAAAACCCACAACCCTGCGGTGTGTACCTGGACACATTCAACTGACTTGCTCCAGTGGGACCAGGGGCAGGCTGGGCTGGGTGCCCAAAGGCTCTGTCTGATAGCAAATCATCTGAGCTCAGCCCTTCCCTCTTCTGCAGACACCCTGAATGTGAGCAAACATCAAGGAAAGAGGAAGAGGTGCTCCTGGGAGGAGGCAGTAGGGTGTGGGTGGTATCCACAGCCGATTTTGGAGGGAGTTTAAGTGGCTGCTTTACAAAGGGGCTGCTTGTGGCTCTGCCTCTGCCACAGGGGCCTATTTAAGGGCCAGGAGACATCAGCTCCAGCCTTCCCTCTCTTATGGAGTTATTTCATGTGCATTTTACTCATATTTCTCTTTTGCAGGACAGCTAAGGAATGTTCTGTACACAAGCCCCCATGTCAGGGGCTGTTACTAGTCCTTTTAAAATAAAAGGGCATTACATATATCCTGCTCCCTCCTTCAAGCAAAAAGCATGGATTTTAGATGGAACTGCTTTCCCTAGTGGGCCTTGGTGCTGAACCCCAGCTGGGCAAGGCCTGCAGTTCCCCTTTGCTGAGCAGGTTTGAGTCCCATCTGTCCCTGCTGTGGCTGGCCCAGCCAGGGGTTCTGTCTCCAGCATTCACTACTGGTGAATGTGTTCTTCTGTTTCTAAAGTCAGATGCTGTTTTTTGTTTCAAAACCCTCCCAGGCAAGGTGCATCCTCCTCTTTATGCTGTGACTCCCATACCCCTCAGACACCCCTGCCTGCCATCTCCTCCCAGGGACTCAGGGAGAAGGTGTCAGCATCAGTAGCCAGCTCCCACCTGCCCCTCCTCCTAGTTGAATCTTGCCTTCCTGGTTAGGATTTCAGCAGGAAAACTGGCACTTGCCAGCCTCCCAGCGGCAGCTCCGACCCTGGGTTCTTATTTCTCGGGCAGCGAAACCCCACATCCATCATGCAAAACAGCAGCTGCTCCTTGCTTCCTCCCGCGGTTTGAAAGGGGCTCCGGGCAGCCTGTCTTTGTAGATGGAATGTGAGCCTGGGTGCTGCTCCATCCTGTCCTGGTACCTGCGTGTCCCTTGGGAACGCTCCGGGCAGTCCCGGAGTCCGGCTGTCCCTGCGCACAGAGCCCCATCTCGCGGCGCTGCGGGGGCTGGACACACAGAGTGCCGCCTCCCGAGGGGGATTCCCAGCAGCCAGGGGCTGTCAGGGGAACAGCGTTTTAACTGACACAGCTTTAGGAGGGAATGATCCAGCCTGGCAGTCCTGGGAAAAGAACTCCTTCCTCTGGGGAGCAGCTCCGGGAGAAGGGCCTTCTTCACAGTGAACTCTCCCCTGGCTTTATCCCGTTTCCCCCCCATAACACACACACCATTTTCTTTGAAAACTCTAACCCCTGGTGTGGAACCCCAGGGGAGTGCAGATCTCTGGATGTGTAATGTGTGTGTGATTATTTTATTTTCTTTAAACCAGATGTGATGTTTGGACTTGAATTGAAATCCGGATCTGAATTTCCTCACAGATCGGGTTTCTTTTGTTCTGGGACCCCACGTTAATTTGTGGACAGCAAGAGAGGCAGAAGCACATGTTTCCTGGAAGCAGCCTGTGTGATGCTAGAACATTAGGTATCAACAGAAATGACTGAAATGGCACATGTGAGTGCTGAGTGGATAGAATAACAGTTGTGGGAAACATATACTTTATTCTGAATGCTACAAAGAGTAATTGTTTAATCCACTAGGGCAGAATAAGTGTATTTGAAAACTGGAAATGTAGTTGATGTAGTCCCTGTTCTCACCTCAGTGTGCATCAGTCATGCGTGCTGAAAGCATTAATTTTTGCCTGTCCTTTTAAATTACTTTTGACTACTTTTTAGTACACCACCTGGGCTCTCTGAGAGTGTCAGAGCTGCAGTAGGATGAGGTGTCTGTTTAGTGGGAGAGCTGTCTGATGGAAGGGAGAATACCCCCTCTTCATCCCAGCCCCAGCTGATCACCCTTGCTGTGTTCCTTCTGATGTCTGCTCTTCACTGGCAGCAGGGTACCGTGTATTTCCAGCTAATGGGAATCAGGACTGCAGGAGCCATGTGATCCCAAAGAGATCTTTGAGACTTTGCTGCCAGCAAATAAGTTCAGGTGCACTTGCCCATCAGAAATCAAACCGAGAGCCCCTGGATCACCATCCCCCAGCTGATGGGACCATGTGCAGTAACACTTAATTCCAGCACATCTGAGTGTGACAGCACAGGACTCAGTTATCCTGGGTTTTCAATTACTTCACAGGAAGCTATCAGGAAAGAAATATTCCTGGAGCAGCCCATCAAGTCTAGAGTTTAATTCCTCTGTATATTTTTCTAAAGTGATCTCAGATTATAATTCTTGAAAGTGGAAATCCAGGGGGTGAAATTTGCTGTGCAGTGTAGAGTATGTGTATGTGAAAGGGGTGAAGAGAGAATTCCATTTGCCTTACACAGCTCTGCTGCCTGCTGAGAGCTGTCTGGAGTAAACATAGGTTTGAATTGTGCAAGATGTCATTGGTACTCAAACCTGAATCACTGTTCTTGTAACTTTCTTGTGTAGGAAAACATAACTTAAGGGATTCTTTTCTTTACATTTACATAACTGAAAGACTGACTAATATTAAAATGTGGATTAGATTTTATCAGAGTTTTACAACCTTTCCCGAACTATGTGCTTGGTTTGTCATCGTTTAGCATCCATATAATTGCTAAAGCAAAATTTCCAGGCAGAGGAATTGTGGGCAGCATAAACACACAGGTTTGTTTTGGGGACTGTTTTCAGAAGCAGCCTTTATACATAATCACTGTTAAATTCTGCACAAAAATCAGGCCATAATTTAGTTCAAACACTGTTATTTTATCTGTAGGAAGATATACAATCAATTACGATTAGCCAGCTCACCCAAGGGAAACTGAGGCAGGAGCATACATCCATTGTGCATTAGGGCAGACCTGTGGGAAGGACACTGTGGCTTTAATACTGCGAGTAACATTTTGCATGATTTAACTTAGAAATACATCTAACTGGGGACTGGCTAAATATCCAGCCCTGTTTTCCTGCTGCCTTGTTAGACAGTCTGCTCCAGAGTGAGACAGTAGTTACAATGGTGGGTAACCCGGCCTTTTCTCTGCATGGCATTAGTCTACTGCAGTGTGTGTCACCTCTCTCAGGTTCAGTGACACAAAGCATAATGCTTTCTTGGCATGTTAGGCACCTGCAGTCCTTCTAATTTATCACGGTAATAAAGACTTTGCCGCCATCCAGCTCCCGTGAATGATGGGGTTTGAGTGCTGGGACTGCCTGCAGATGCTTTATTGCATGTTTAATGATGAATGTGTAACACAATAGTGTTGCAATCAGCATCTTCTATTGCTGTAATTATAGTCAGGTTGTTACAGTGATTTGCTCTAAACCTGGCCAAGTATTGTAAATGAATGTGCAGCTCGTTTATATAGGCAATTCTTTGACTGAAGTTCTTTAGAGTGCATGAAACAGAGAATTCTGGTTTTAGAGCTTTGGTATTATTTTGGTTGTTGTTGTTTGTTGGTTGTTTTTTGTTCAGTTGGGTTTTTTGAAACAGAATCTTTCCTATGTGCTTAGCAAAATTCTGATGCTCATTCAATATTAATTAAGCTGCTTTTGGTGTGATTTCTCTTATAGCTGGCACTAGACTTTGTTCAGGTTTCTGCTGTAACCAGCTGTAAAGAATGTCATTCCCCCAGCAACCGCAACAGTACATTTTTGTGTGTGTGTGTGTGCTTTACCAGGTTCTGTCCCCTCTGATGCAGCATCGTGTAGTTCAGCCTTCACACACACAGCAAAAAGTTGTGTCACACTGGCAGGACAGTGAATATCTGTTGCAGGTCACAGGGGAGACCCACCTGTGTGGTTAGGAAGGTTTTCTCATGTGTCAGAAGCTCTTGTGGGGGAATCCTGGCCCAGGCAAACAATAGTGGGAGTTTTGCCATTGACGTCAGCGAAGCAGTGATTTCACCCAAGGCCCCTAACGAGATGCGATGGACACAAACCAGGACTCCTGACAAACTGTTCTGTGTCCATTACTCACCTCCCACGCCAGCCCTTCTCCCTGCACAGCCCATGGCACAGCCTTGGGATGTTCCGCAGCCTGGGCGTACACAGAACATCCTTGCTGGAAACTGGAGATAACAGCAACATCTCGGCTCAGTGACATCCCTCCATGTGCTTGTGTGCTGGCTCTGGCCTTGCTCAGCCTTCTGTATCCTACAGAGCCCTCTGTACCACGCTCCCTGGTGCGCCTTTGGGAAGCCCAGCTGCCAGCCCAGGTTGAGGCAGTCCTTATATTCCTTCCTCTCTCACTGCAGCAACTGCTTAGATAACCAACACAGCTCTGCACCTTCCTAGCCGAAAACCACAAGCCTTTATTTGAATAGCGGGTCACTGAGAAGCGTTTATAAGGGCTGAGATTGATTCTGAGAGGTTATAAAGCCCTTCCTAAAGCTCATTAAAAACCTGCTGCACAAAGGGAGTTGCAGCTCTTTGAGGAATCATCTCAGGAGTGTCACAGAAAGACAGCTTAATGTGAACTATCATCCATAATTTAGGCTCAGAAGTGATGGAGAAAGAGATCTGGAAAGGGGAAAGGGTGTACAGCTAAGGGAAAACACGTCCTGGGCTTTTGGCTGTTAAAAGTATTAAGTATAGGTCATTTGAATTGCAAGCAATTGGCCTGGGGTAAACCTATAGACTATTGAAGAAAGCAGCATCTTGGTAATTTGAGAGAGTTTCAGTATCAATATATGGGAAGTGATCAGAAACAGGTTGATGTAATTCCAGGAGCCTTCCACTGTGTGGCTGGACTGGCTGCAGGAAAACAGCATTCCCTAAAAAACTGGAAAACACCTAGAATTAATTAATTGTGGGAAGACTTCCAGCCTGTGTTGAATCTGCACACATAAGCACACACATATATTTTAGCAAATTTATTTTTCTGTTCTGTTTTCAGGTTTATGTGATTGATTTCACATTTATTAGGAGTTGAAAAGCTATCACTGGACAAAAAAAAAATATTTCTTTGGTGCAGACAAATGACTGTCAGTTTGATTTAAAGTCTGTTGTGAGTGAGTGTTTGCTCCCTACAGCTCCTATACACACAGGCAAACATAGAATTATGTGGTAGACATGCTGAATGTTTATTAGTTTTTCAAGGCTAACCACAAAGTGGAAATTAAAACCAGAAGTGGAATAAACTCTCGTTCTTCAAGCTTTCCTCTGACTAATGGAAGGAAATGTCTCTGGGCTGGTTGGTGATTCACTGTCCACAGTGGAGGCCCCAGTCCCAGCCTGTGCGTCGTGGTCGGAATTATCTGTTGGACTGATCGGATCTGGCACTTCCTGCTGTCCTTACCGCATGGTGCCAACACAAAGTCATTATTTGTCCTTGTGCTCTGAGCTCTGGTTGCAGCTCCTTGCCCCACATTGAGACAGCAGGAATGTGCCTCAGAGCCCCCAGATCACCCCACCCCGCCTCTCCCACCCTGCAGAGAGCTGGGACAGCCTTTCCCGAGCTTCCTGTCAGCGCTGCCACTCAGGCTGCAGGAGGTACCTTTGCTGCTGCACAGCTGTACCTAAACCTTCAAAGGGATAGCGAGAGTCAGATGCAGGTTCTTCAGCTGCAGCAAGCGTCTGGATGGCTTGGATGTTTCTCTTTGCTGCTCTGGGATCTCTGATGTGCAGCTTCTTGCTGGGTGCTCCTGCTGCCCTCTGGCAGAGGGGTGTGGCGCCTGTGCAGACAGGTACAGACACCGCCACTTTGCAGCTGTAGTGTTCTGTGTTGCATGCAAAAGCCTTTTCTTCCTCAAGAGGAAGAAATTTCAGATTTCTTTTCATAAAGTCAGAACAATGCATACCAAAGGGATCAAGAACCTAATGGAAAAATCAGTCTTGGACATCTGTTTATGTGGAAGGAGTTACTATCACTCCAGAGGGTTGGCTTGGCTTTGCTTAGATCTGGTGGTGTTTGAGAGTGATGGAGCACTTCACCAGAGCAGCAAGATTAAGGCACTGAAAGGTTTAGATTTCTCCCTTTGCTCACAGGTGAAAAGCAGAGGAAAGAAACTCTTTAAGGGGGGAGCAGCAAGCTGAGATTTTGCTGCTTGCCAACACCAGCTCTGAGAGGGATTTGACCAAAGTGAAGGAAAACTGGCACTGGCAGATGCCAGCTTTGAACTGGTGAGAGCAGAGTTAACTACAAAGACAGAGCCAGCCTTGCAAAAATCTGCGTATGCTGCCATGTACACCAAATAACCCAAAAGTGTGGGGTTTGTCTCCATAATAGTGACTTACAGGGCCAAAAACCACTTCTCCAAACCTTTGGCTAACGGCCATGGAATCATCTTTAACTGATGCTGTCAACATGAAAAATGATTATATATATATTACTTTAGAGACCTATATCTATATTAATGTTCCTAACATGTATTACTAAAATAAACCCTTTTTTCTTTTTTTTTAATGTAAGTCTCACTGGGTCTTTACAATCTCTGTGGTCTAATTGCCTCAATACAGTTTCATTCCCAAATTTGACTGGTCAGGTTCCTTTCACTCCGCAAGGCTTTTTAATGAAGCAGTGTAAGGAAAAATGACAATTCTGTTGCCATTTAAATTAATGTTAGACCAGAGGTATGTTTGGGGTCATTTTGTCCCAACCCGCACATTTTCAGCTTTCCACATGGTAAGAGATCTTTTCAACTGAACCACTACAGCCCTCTTTCTTTTGTTTTAGCACTTGATAAGGTGACCATTACCATGCCTCCCTGATATATTTTATTCTAAATTACAGGGTAGTCATTGCTGAGTTTGTAGCATCATTTTGTCTAGAATATAAATGAGCTGTTGTGTGGGACTGTCTTACTTATTGCGGGTTTTTCCCCTCAATAAATTGAATTTCCGAATTGGACCTAACTTGGTTCTTGCATCACAAGTTTACATTTTAAAAGAATACAAGCCAGAAAGGAATTAAACATAAATGGAAGCAGAAACGCTGTTAACTGTTCCTGAAATGTTTGAAGGCAGTCTTGGCCTTTTTCTCTCCATAAGTAGGGATGTTTTTTGCTATTAACTACACCTGCAGAGTGCCTGGTCAGGTTACATCTACCAGCCCTTTGCCTTTGCTTGTCTCAAGACAGCTGAGGCACTGGAACCCTTTCTTGCTTCTTTCCCAAGTGACGGTGAGCTGCGTTCTACCTTGTGATACTGCGATGGAAAGTAAATGTGTCCACGTGTCTGGTCAGCACAGAGTTGCTGCTCTGTCTCCCAGGCTCTGCCAGTGATTTGCTCTGCCCCACCTGCAGCAGGGTCCTTACCCCTGGATCTCACAGGGAATGGGTACCTGGAAGAGAACCGCCCAGCAGCATGGAGGGAGTCTTGCTGAAGTCCACAATGGAAGCCTGTCCTGGCTTTCTTCCCATGGAGGTGGTAGAAGGACATTGTGTACCAGGCACACCCCATTCCCAGCACAGGCATTTCTGCAGAAAACAGCACCTGCCTCAGAGTTACTCCCCTGATGTGTGACTGTCACCACAGCTTTCATCTATTAAAAAAAAAAATTCTCACCGATTTTGCTAAAAAAATCATTACACTTAAATTAAAAAGGACTTCCATTTCATATCTTAGAAGAATTGCTTTAGTCTATTTCCTGACTGAACTGCCACATCTAAGGCAAAAACTATCAGGTAAAAGATATTTTTTAAAAAAATAAACAAACCAAAAAGCAAGGCAGAGCTTTGACATACTTAAAGCAATCACAAGCAACAGTTTTGTTGGCATCAATTCAGGAAATTGTTGTGACGTATTAGTGACTTACAGTGAAAAAATCCAGGTCTGAGAGCTAGGGTGATGAGATAAATGTATGCTTGTGATGGGAACAGACCTTGCTAACAGCGTGTGGCATTTATGTCCCGCTTGGTTCCCTGTTCTAGGATCAGAAGCTCCCTGGTGGGAAACGCAACTGCAGTTTTTCAATGAACACCTGACAAAATTTATTTTCGATGACTCCTTTTCTGGCTCTGCTCTTTTGGGCATCTCACTTGGTCTCTCAGTGGTCCATTTCCCATAAAGCAGGGATCTCTGTCCTCTTTTGTGAGCCTCTGGAAGGATCTGGTGAGGCTGGAGTGGGTTCACCAGTGTGAAACAGCAACATGTATGTGCAAATCGCTGTCTTGTGTCTAACTGCAATTCCCAGAAAAGGTTTCTTATGGAAAGGCAACAAAGCTCAAATATGAGTTGGCCAAGAGGAGTGTGGGATCAGCAGCACTTATTATCAGGTTATTTATCATCATTAGTTTTTTATGTGTATTTGAGACTTCTCTCAGTCTCTGGGTAAACCTGCAGATTAAAGAACTCTGTACTGCTACAGACTTCTTCATAACTTGATACTATTCATACGTTTAATAACCGTAATACCTGAAATCAAGGAAATGCAAACAGAAATTTTAGCCATTAAGGAAGAAAATATTAATGAAAAGTTGATGAATCCCAAGGCATTCATTCAAGTTTTGGATAAAGATTCATCTGCATCCTTTTTTTGATTGAATGTGCCCCCACTCTGACTGACAAGAGAATCACACAGGCTCAGTGGAGAATTTTAGGTAGACTAAATTCAATATTTTTGTAGTATCTGACTGACCCAGAAAATAATTCATTTTGGCCTCATCACTAGATGGATACAATATGAGAAAGTTGTAACTCAGCAAGACCCAAGAGGGTGTTGCACTAACCATTGTCACTTTGGTTCTGACCATGGGCACTCTTATTCTTACTGTATTTTTTTATTATGATCACATTTTTTATCTCCAAGAATAAATTTATAGTTTCTGCTCTGGTACCATTGTGAGGAACTTGATGGAGTGCATAATAATTTCATATTTTCTGCATCAGAGCCCCTATCTCAAGACATTGAATTACTATTCTGTCCTGGTATTACATTATAAAGCCACGTCTATCTTGGTGCAAACTCTGGTAATGTGGATGAAGTCTCTACCACACAATCCATGGAAGTAAATAAATATGCCTATTAACAAAAAATATTAAAGTTTGATTAAGAACAAGTTCTGAAATAGTATCAGTATTGCCCTGTGTTTAGTTGTGTAAGTGTCAGGGCTGTTCTTGTTCCTTTCAGCTTTGGTACAATCCGTTCCTGTATTTTATCCAACAAATTTTAAGGGATTATAGGAAGTTTCAGTATCAATAGACAACATCTGGCTTTCTGACATTCATGTCTGTGTGAAGTAGAATCTGTTCTGCATTTCAGGAGCATCATTATAATATTTATTTCACTATTTCACAAATGTATGTCTGTTCATCCTCAGTAATTCTGCAGGGATATGCACTGTTTTCATTGTGTTTTTCAAGTTGCTGTGGTTACAAGGAGATACTCCACTTATTATTTTCCTTGTACCAGATCTGTGCCCTGGCTATTGGCCCAATTCTGAGGTATTTAATACTTCCTGAAAGTGTCAGAGTGCCGTCAACTCACACATAAACCAAAAGGTACTGAGGACATTTAGTCAGCCTCACTGTTTGTGTGTCTGTGGCCAGACATGGAAGATTACCAGCTTGATGCTCCTCTTTGGCTGCAAGTGATGCAAGCGTCAGCCTGAGCAGGAACAACATGTGGGAGAAATCAGGTGGATTGACTTCTCTAACAAGAGACACAGATGGAAATCAGCTTCCACCTTTAGGATCTAGAGGTTCTTTGTTTCTCCAGGCTTTGTCCCATAATCTATACCTGGATTTCTTTGGCAGAATACCTGAAAGGGTGAATTGTGTAGGAGCTCTGCAGTAAGAGCACACTTGAAACCCAGAGGCAGGCTTCTCTGATTGTTGTCTTTTTCCTGGTATCACCTGCAGTAACTGCCCTGGGCACTCAGTGGAAAGTGGAAGAGGTGCTTGGCCAAGTCACCCCATTTCCTTTTGCTGCAGTTGAACTAAAGTTGCTTTTCCCCTTTCTGCAAAACTACTGTTCATGTGCTTCCCTTGTCATGGGTCCCTTGTCAGCAGTGTAGGGTTTACTGACACAAACTGTGGCTGAGCTTCTTGGGGTTAAATTCTGCCCTACCCAGGCACACAGAAAATTGTATCAAGAGAGACATTTCCCATGAAAATCACACCAATTCCTCTCCATGCTGCCAGTCACTCACTGCCCACTGCTCGGGGGAACAGTTGGCTGCAAGACCCTCCAGCTTTGCCTGTGGTCAAAGTAAGATCAAGTCTTTAACCAAAGCAAGTTCTGCTGCTGCCTGCAGGATGTTCTTCTATCAGTATTGCTGCTCCTTTCTAGCAAAGGCTGAGACTCCAGCTGCTCTGCACTGTCCATGCGTTTGCTGGGCCAGAGCAAACTGGAGAGCAAAACTGCTGGGTGCTGGAACTGGCAGCTGCTGGGAATCCTACCCCTACTCTTTTTACTTTCTGCAAGATCTGTGGAAACTTTTAGGTTTAGATTTCTGGAAAATTCCATAGTGATGCCTATTCTTTTCTTTCTGTGCAGTAGGGCTGGGTTTTACTGGGAGCTCTTAAATGCTAAGTTCTTGCAACCTTAAGGAATATGCATGAATAATGAGGTGTAGCAGACCATTTAGAGGGGCACCAGACAGTTAATGGCCTCACATAACTGAGGTGTGATGAAAGTATCTGACTTCTGACTAATATAATTCACAGTTCTCTTAGTGCCTAACATAGAGATCAAACTCAGGGTCTCCCACTTAGATGTGTGTACATGAAATGAGCATTGTAAACCCAAGAGTCACCAGAAATCTCAGAATTGCTTTCTTCCCTTTGATCACTTACCTGCACAGAGCAGCTTTGTGCTGCAAGGTGGAATAATGATTTTCAGTTGTGTAAAACTCTACTATAGTTCCCTTTCAAGAGATCACATGAGTGCTTTGATAACATGGCAAATCCTGTAACAGGGAAGTTTTGTCTTGCACAGAAATTGCCAGACTGAGGTCCCATATAGTCCTATACACCACAGCCTGGACATTTATTTCTTAAGTCCAAGAAATCCTGCAGTGAACAACCATGGAGTTAGTTATGTATAGCTGAAAATGTATTTTTGGTGAGATTTTCATTTCTAAAAGCACCCTTTCCAAGCTTTATTATTGCAAATCTGCTATTAATCTTCATTAGTACGGATTCAGTGCTTTCAGGAGCTGTTTAAATGAATGATACTTTTAAAACCCTCATGGCAGAGCAATTAGAGAAGTACTGGTTTTCTGATAAAAGGATACACCTGAATGTTATTTTTCATTATCAAGGGAGGGAGGGGAACCTTGGCTTGGTATTTGAGATTCCGGGAAACTGCTAAGTTTTTCATTCTGTTGTGCTTTGGGCTTCTTTTGTAACTATTGGGAAATTGCTTGGATTTGGATAAATGCTCACATTGCTGTGACTTTACAAATTATCGCGTGTCACTGAGTCATGATCACTGTCTTGATGCAGGTTCTCAGCCCTCCCTTCATGTAAGGTCTTGTTGCCTCTGTGAAACTTCCTTTATTGCGTGCTAAGCTGGGTCTGCCTGCTTTGCACTTGCAGAGAGGTGAGCACCTTCGTGGAGGCAGCTCCTCCACACTGGGTGGTGCATTGTGGCTTTACTGGTGCCACTGGTCACCCTGTGCAAAAAGTGACATCAATTCACATTTGCCACGCCCTGTGGCTGGAGCCAGACAGAGGAGGGGCCAGCCTGGACATAAGTCAATGGTCTGTCCTGCATGGCTGGTGTTTCTTTGTGGGAATCAGCTGAACTTTGCATCCTTGAGTGTGAATCCTTGCCTCTGAGCATGAATCCACCTCTGAAATGGGAGAGGTCACATATCCCTAGGAACCAGGTTAATTGTGAGGATAAGTGCAGAAAATATCAACCTCAGAAAACTGCTAATTGTACTCTAATATTGCCATGAAAAATTCATTCCGTACCCATTGTTGGCTCACAGGCTAAGAAGCAGGCCAGAATCATTTCTGGAGGAATTTCAGTCAAAAGTAAAGAATTCTGTTCGTTATTTTGGTTTTTTTGTTTCTCCCTCTCAGATTTTACAAAACTAAAACTCTGCTTTTCCACAGACAGTAACCAACACCAAGGACTGGCACACAGTGATCATTTTATTCAGAAATGAAAGGGAATGCTTTAAAAAGAAAGTGCCAGCTTCCAGGGAAGGGTAGAGCAGAGCCTGGATTTAAGACAGAATTGGCTGTATTTTTGTCTAGTCTGGTGTGTTTCATTGTCAGGCTCACTTGAAGGAAGCATTGGGTAGGGACACACAAGTCCTTAACTGTAACCTTGGTGACGGTTCCAGATCAGGTAGATGATCTTAGAGGAGTCACATCCCATCCCTTTGTCTCCATTTCTGGTAGGTAATTACATCCCACTGCTGTAAAGTGCAGGGAGACCTTCCAGCAAGAGGTGTTACTATGATCTTTATTACACACATACCATGCAGTCTGCTTAGCATCCCAGGTGCTGCAGGTCCAGAGGCCTGGAGCTCTTAATGGGCTGGACATAAAAATTATCCAGTCACAGCTATCATGGCTTACCTTCCAATTCAACCTGATTTCCTGGGTATTTGTATGGGAGAGAATGGGCTAGGCCTAAGTGATGCACAAGTTAGCTGAGATCATGTCTGGGGACGGCACATGTTGAATAAAGATCGCCAGTGTCACGTTTGGTTTCCTTAGTGATACTACAAATAGCAAACGCCAGCCAAAGAAGATTGCATGAGAGCATTAAAACTGCTTCTCTCTGGTCTTGAGGATGAGAATTTATCCAGTTTGGCATGCAGGTGTAGCTCCAGGAAAGCATTAAACATGGCCATGGGAGGAGAGCAGCACAGATGGTCCAGCTGCTGCTGAGTCCCCTGAGCCCGGGGCCTCTCGTGCTGGGCGTGCTCCTGTCTCCTCGAGATTCTGAGATGAACAGAGGAGTTTATTGTGATACGTGTTCTCTATAATCCTGTCCTGTAAGAGAAATGGGAAAACAACATTCTTGAGAGTCCACGGTCTGGTAGGATGTAGATAAAGTAGAGTGAAATTAGAACTATGCAGGAATGAAAGCATGGTTAGATGGGGTTGGTCTAGGTCTTCAAGAAGTTACAATACTGTGATATTAGCAATTGTAATTTCAGTACAATTGTTATCAATTTTTAAATTTTTCTTGTTGTGTACTCTATTCAAAGTTGCTGCTCTTTACTTGAGAAAGTAAAACATAATTTCTATGAACATGTGCTTTCATTGGTTTGCATTCCGAGCAAACCAATCAGGAGAATTTATCAAGAGACATTATTTCTAGTGTAGCCACTTACAGATGGGGGGAATGATGTGGAGCCGACAAAAATGGGAAAATAGTGACTTCAGGGAATGCCAAGGCTGGTAAGTTTTCAGTTGCATTTCTGTCCATTTCAAGGTGATTACACAGAAAGAGAGAAAAAGGGAGAGAGAGAGGCCTGAGCCATGTAGGGAATTTGGGATAAAACAGATCACTCCCCATAAAAAGTCCTTATTAAAACACCCCCAATGTTGGAGGATGCTGCCAAGGAGATGGAAGGGCTAGTGTGTAGCATGCTAAGTACCAAGTTAGAGAGACCTGAGCTGGCCCTGAACAAACTGTTGCACGTGTGTCACACAGAGCGTGGAGCTCTGCCTCATTAGCCTGGCCCTGCAGCAAAAGGCTTCTCTGTGTCTTTCAGCAGTACTGATTCACTGATGGGTTATTCCACATTCATCTACTGTGGTACTGTCAGCCACACATGGAAGTGCTCTCAACATCCTAGAGCATTTTTCTCTCTTATGTGAGTGAGTGGTGGCAGAGAGAGTCTGGCCAGCAGAGATGAGGGTGGGCAGTGACAGTAACTGAGCTTGTTTGGGTGAAAGTCAACAGCACATGGGGAGCTGTACTGTGGGGTGCTAAGTGGTAAAACTTAAGAATAAATTCTGTGCACAGAGCCCAGAACTGGGCAGGGTCCATGATCAGACTGGGGAGTGGTCATTTAGGTCAGGTGGATGTGAGGCTGATTGCACAGAGGGGAGAACAGCACTGGGCAGCACCACCTGTGACCCAAACTGATCTATCATTCACATCACACCATCTTTGTGTTCCCAGGTTCTTTGCAGCTCCTCCTGCTCTCTTCTTGGTGGATATATTAATCATCTCTTCATTGTGAGACTAATGAACATATTACCAGAAATCCTGACAATGATTTGGGAAAATCAATGAAATAAAGAAAGGCTGTTAGCACACTACCTTGGAAGGTCACTGCTAACACAAAGAATTATTTTCTTCTTGCCAATGGTATGGCTGGAAGCTGTTAATGTCATGCAGCACTGTGCTGCATGAAATGAGTGGTGTGGAACCTGCCAAGTTTTATTCAGAGGGCTGGTGTCCGTATAAGAAACCTTGACACTCCAGTGAACTTATGGGAAGGAGTGGGAAAGGATGGGAAAAGAATTTTTATACAATATTTATCTGTGGTAGGAGTTTTAGCAAATTCTCTCTTTTTTTAAATGGACTGAAACACCAGCGGTGCAGCCTTGGACGTTCAAACATTGGTGGCTGTTCTCTGCCAATGTCAGTGCAATCAAGGTATATTAGGCAAGTGACCTGTGGAGACAGGGATGGTTCCATGCTGCTGTACAAGGAACTGGTGAAATATCTGGAAATGGAACTGCAGTGCTCTGGAAATTATTTGAGTGCAGGCTGGCAGTGTTTGGGCAGTTCTGTAGCAAGCAACTTGGACTGTAAGAGCAAACAGCCTCCCATGTTCCTTGTCACAAAGTGCCTGGGAAACTCTCCCCAGAACACCCTCTGCCATGTCAGTGAGTGCTGCCTTGCGTCCCCTCCTCACTCGTGGTGCCTTTGAAGTGCCACAGCCCCTTTGACAGGAGAACCAGGAGATACTGCAGGAATGCCCTGGGGGCTGTCCTGCCAGCCTAGAAGATAAGAGACAGCAGAGCCACCAAGATCAGAGCTGGACTGAGCTGCCAAGTTCTCTAAGGCTGCAGTTACAGGACAATTTCCCTGGAACCTGGCAACTCGGCACTGTATTTGGATAGTCTGCTGGGCTTCCTGTACACCTGTGTGCTCTCACTGAGCATCATGAAAGCATTTTGGCAAGCACCGCAGGTAAAAGTTCCCTTCTGTTACTAATATTCTTTTCCCTGCATTTTAATTTAATTTTCCCTATCATTCTTTCTTTTTCCACTGCACATTTCCCCTTGAAAACTAAGATTGCACAAACGGATGGATATTCTTTCTCCCCAAGTGCATGTAGCCTTCTCTGCTGTTTGAAGAAATTAACATTTGGGCTGAAGTGCACCTGCAATTCCCATTAATGTAGCCGAGTGAAACCAACCCACTGGTGGAGGAAACTCTGAACTCCCTTCCTCTGACAACAGATCTTGGAAGGAAAAGAAAAAGCCCCAGCAGATGGCAAGGAAATCTACTTTCTTTGCAGGAACAGTACCTAGGGTGTATAGCTGCTGAGGGAGCCTGCATGTCCAGTCCTCCTCATATGCTTGAGCCTAGGCTTGCCATCAGGAGCTTTGCTCTGGAGAAGAATGTAGTGCAAACCCCCACGGTTCTTTCTGGGATATTTAACTTTTACTGGTGTCACCCATGGATATGTGATCCAAATGGATGAGCTTAAACTTCTACAAATGAAACTGTGTACATGGAAACTGTATAGGTTGGAGGAAAAGGAAAAATGAGGGGATGAGGTGAGGGGAAGGAAGTGCCTTCTTGAATTTAGTTTTGATGCTGAGTGGCAGGAGATTAGCAAGCAAATTTTGCTATGGTTGTTTATGTCCTGATCAGCCATGTAGGACATTTTATATCTTACCCTACAGTTGCATTTTAGGATTTCTGTATGGATAGAAATATGTTGCATACCAGAGAAGGGTAAAACAGAGACGAGACACACAAAGAGGAATAATGGTAATTTTGCTGCTTAATAGTGCAATGCTGGGGTGTAATTCTGGTCCCCCAATCCAGTAAAACAAGTTAAATTGTTACAGAATCTGTGCATGAAGAACAAGTGAAAAATAAAAGTTTTAAACAGTTTAAGTCCAATGTTCTAGCCAAATTATTCTTAGCAAAGTGAGTCAAGTTATTTATTAAGAATATGATTTGTGAGGAAATAACTCCTTTGTTTTGTCCTCATCTATCTGTTCTTTCCCAGTATACATGTTATTTGCCAAATAATTTGGACAAGCACAGAAGTAGCATGCTTCTGCTTTTGTTCATGTAAGCTGATCCTTGTGTGATGTTTGTGGCATTTCCAGATGATGGAGTATTTTCCTCCTTTCTGAAAGGAGTGACTGAGATGCTGTGACATTGGGGCACTGCTGGTTCACAGAAGAACAGTTTAATTTGGGGGAAGAATAAGACAAAGTCTCCAAATAAGACCATGAGTTCCAAGTGTTTTGCATGCTGTGTCCTGTTAGAGGATCAAGTCCTGGAACGTTTCTGGGGCCAGCAGGAGGTGGAGGAAGGATGTCCAGACTGTGCTATGCATATCTAAGGTTTACCTTCCAGTGAAGCTTTCCCTTCCTGCTCTCTTGGGAAGATTGTGAAATCACACCTGGTTTTTAGGTATCTTGCTGGCTCAGGTTACTCAAGATAAAACCAGTGTACAGGACAAGTTTTCTCTTATCCAAAAGGTGGATCTATTTTGCTTTGGGTACTGCAGGAGCTGACTCATGAGGAAAAGATGAAAGAGGTCAGAAAGGAGATGGCACTGAACTGATCACAAAGTGGCCACAGAGAGTCTTTTGCAAGAGTTGCAGGAAATAGTAATTTTCAGACTGCACCTATGCTATCTCATGTCTTGTTCTGACATCATGAGGGCTGCACATGTCCCTTCAGTCCCTGGCAGGGTAGCTCACGTTAATGAGATTCTGTGGAGGAGCTCATCTTCAGCCACAGTTTGTCCCAAACAATTGTGTGATTGCTGCTTATCAGGATCTGTAATGTCCTCCTCCTGCTTTAGCTGTTCCCCTCAGACCACTGCTGCTGACAATGCCTCAAGATTATTACCGAAAAGGGCTTTGTTCTCAACCCTTCTCGATGGTGGTGGCCTGTGGGATCCAAAATACTCTTCCAGCTCCCCTTTCTGTGTGCAGTTGGTAGAGAGTGCTGCCTCTTTGCCAGCTGGAGCAGATTGACATCTTTGGCATCACAGCCTGTATCTTTTCCAAAGGATGGGTCTTGGTGCTTTGTGCTGGCTCATCAGCTGGGGATTGAGTTCAAGATAGTATTGCACATGTCCATGGTGGGCAGTAGCCTCGAGAACCAGCTCCTGCAGCACTTACCCCCTCCTGTGCACAGTTCCAGTCGTACTTGCAAGAGTCTTCACTGTTTCAGGCAACCAAAGGATTTTACTTTGGTGTAGGAAGGGTAGGTAGGAAGATAGTGCACCAACAGTCTTTGTGAGTGATAGATATGATGCACATTCATGTACTTTGAATTTCAGCATCTCAGCAGTTCATTTGAAAATAGGCAGAAGGAGCAGAGGAGGCTGCAGCATGGGGAGGAAAAAATGCAGAACAGAATGTCAGCCTGCAAGATAGATGAATCCAAACTGTCTTCTCCCTCTCCCTCTTCCTCTTCCTTCTTTAGAATAGGAAACAAAACCCAGATTCCAAACTGTATTCCTCATATAAATCAGGAGAAGCTGCTAAAGCTGAAAGGGTGCAAACAGGAGCAAACCCAGGCCTTTGAAGTTCAATGGGAATTGTGGCTGGTGAGTGCAGTCTGTTAAAGGCAGGATTCCTGGTATCTCAAATTGCTGCTTACTGTTGCACTGGCTTTCAGTTGTAGGGACTGATGCAGCAGTGCAGTCTGGGTTTGCAGTTTCTAGATTTGAGCATTTGCAGACCCCAGCAATCCAGACAGCAGAATCTGAAAGGAGAACAGGGAAAAAAAAAAAAATTGAGAGTGAAAAATAAATTGCTTAGTCCAGCTGGCAAATATTCCCAGGCCAGAATTGTCTTTGGCACCCCTTCACCCACCAAGGTCTCCAATGGCTCTCAGGCCTCCACCACAAGAAAATCAAGGGTTTAAAAATACAATAATTAAAGAAAATTTTGATGTCATTTGGGTTTGGGAGTATTTGGACGTTAGTTTTGTGTGAGCATGTTTGCACGTGTGCATCCTGCTTTGTTGCAGCCTGAGCTGTTCAATGACTGAAACCTCCTACCCTGGGGGAGAGGGAGGATGTTCCCACCTGTCCTCACTCTGGAAATCTGGGAGTTGGGGGGATGACAAGGCACTTATTGTGGAAGAACTTTTAAGGTGACAAGTCCCTCCCCTTGCTTTGTGCCAGCTCGACCCTGCTGACCCACAGGGCCTTGGTTCCTTTGCAGGGGTGAGTAAAACATGTACTATCCTCATGGCAGGGTGGCACAGCCAGTTCGATCCAGGTGAATATGCTTGGGGTTCCCTGCAAATGTATACAGGAGCAGAAAGGTGATGGGGAGGCTTCTGTTTGTACATAACTTTTGGAGCAGACCCAGGCACTGTGCTGGCTGGAGCCTCAGCTGTGGAAGCAGGAGGCAGCATGTTCAACAGCATCATTCAGCAGGTCTATCCAAGACAGTCTTGGCTGCAGTAGGGACCCATTCCCCTTTCTCTCCTGCTGGCACCCCTTACAGACAAAGCACTTTTGCTCCAACATGTTTTTTAATTCCAGAATGGCTGGGGCAAGCAGTTGCCCTGGATTTGCCCTCACTTTGGGGTTCTGTGGCCAAAGTGGTGGTGGTATTCATCGATGTCTATGCTGGAATGAAATAGCTGAGTTTTCACTGGGAAGGTGTAGAGCCTTTTGCAACTAATCCCTGACTGACCCCTCAGTGTTTCTGCACTGACAGAGGGAGGGCATTGCAGAAAAGATGAGTTGTATGAAATATGGGGTTTCCCTTTTTTCCCTCCATTGCAGATGACGTGTAGATGAGACCAGACCTCAAGTTCTTTCATCTTGTGCTTGTATGAGCTTTAAAGCTTTCTTGCTGGTTTTCTTTTTTCCCTTTCCTTTCCCCCGAGGATATCCGCAAGGGCAGTCACCTGCTGATAGTTTAAAACAGTCTTAAAGCATGTAATTGCTGTTAAAAGCCAAAGTAAAGCCAGAAGGTGTCAGAGGGGATAACTGGGTGCAACACTGTCTCTCCCATGGTACAGAGGGGCAGGAGCCACTCTTTCCCATGGCTGTGGGGAGGTGCCAGGCTGCTGGAGCAGACCTCTGGGAGAACCTGATCAGCCTCTGCTGCTGCTGCTAATGGTTACAAGCAACTGTTCTCTCTGTGGAAGTGCCATAAATGTGGAAGAGTAATTTTACCATTAAAAATACTAAAATCTTCCATATGGAAGAGAGGGTTTGACTTTTTTTTTGGTTTTTAATTGCTATTTATTTTTCTCATTGTGCCCTAAATATACATAGCACCATCCAGCTGGCTGAACCACAGAGCAGAATTAAATATCTGCCCCATCTATAAAGACACAAACCTATAAAATGCAGATGACTGAAATTTCACATCTTTGCTCTGTTCACATATCTGGAAGTTTTACCATTGGCTTCAATGAGACCAGAGCCAGGATTTGGATTACATGAAAGGGGAGTTAGCCAAATGAGCACAAGCATATGAGTCAGAAGTTTTGGGTTGATTCCTGATGTTCCCACAGTTCGATTTCTTCACTGCTTTCAGCCTCAGTTTCCCCTATTTATCAGTGCATAATAGCTTAATCTCACCTAATTAGTAATTTAATTAGAATAATGAAACTCACTTTGCATCGACTACTTTGTTTGTAAAAAGCTTTTGAAACTCCACAGGAGGTGCAATTTGGTTGACATAAAACCTGTTTGCATCATAAGGATTACCATCTCTGTCATGAATTTGTTATTCCCTACAGTTGCATCTACAAAAAGACCATGGTGTCATTTATGCTGCAGATGTTCAGGTACAAAGAAGCTGCAGTCACTGCTTGGAGTAAGTGTCTGATTTTCTAGAAAAGGGATGAGAGCAAGGAGCCTTCCATTTCCCCCAGACTGTAGGTTGGTTTTGAGAGGTGTCCAGCTACAGAGGCTCTGCAGCCATAGCTCCTGGTGAGACAAGGTCACCACTGCAGGGCTGTTGCTGTGGTCAGCACAGGCACCACTGTGACCATCTGAGGACTGAAATCCATGTGCATGGCTTCCTAGGCAAAGCAGAGTGGGAGAAGCCACTCAGTGGATACAGCTTGGTGTTACTGTTGGCTGATTTCAGCTTCTCTCTCCAATGCCATCTTTGTGCTTACTGGATGGTTTATCTGAGTGTGTTGCTGTGGTTAGAGTGCAATGCACAGGACAGCAGAGTGTCTGTCAACAGGGCAGTACCTTAGTAATTGCTGTCCCTTGATTCAAGCACAGCATCTCCGTTACTGAGATAGAAGCATTTTTTCTGGACTCCAGAGGCTTTGTGGCACACTGCAAAAGCTTTATTTTCCTATTTCTTTTTAGCTTTGTTATGCAAGATCCTCAGATCTCCTGCCAGGCTTAGATATCTCTTTTTTATATATTTATTTGGCTTCCCATTTAAACAATCCATTCATCCAGTTTCCATAAAACCCTTAATAACTATTTTAAAGTTTTTGTTCTTGGCTCTTTCCAAACCTATAAATGCTGGTTTGAAAACCTAGGCTGAGTTCTGTGCAAATAATCCTCTCTGCCATGTCTTTTCCTCTGGTTACAAGAGGGTCCTTCAGTGTTTTGCTTTCCAGCACTTGTTAGCTATCAGTGGTCCACATGCTTCTTGTTGGGCAGGAGGAGGGGAAAGATAGATGTAGCAGATAATCTGAAAAACCTGACAGAGGAAATACGAAATAAGATGGTTGTGATAAAAAGGGAAAACAGCAGCAGCTAAAGTAGTTAAAGCAGAGTTGCACTGCAAAGGTGCCTTTTCTTTCTGCCTTAGCGCAATCCCACATTCATCATGTGCAAGCCCCTGAGTGAGGAGAGGATTCTGCTTTCCAACAGCTCTCAGCTTTTGTGTGGCAAACATGAACTGAGCCCACCCCGTGCAGTGAGTGCTGCTCATGCATGGGGAAAGCCCTGTGAGACTCGTGGCCCACCCCCAGAGATCTGTCTGCAGTCTTGTGATGTGGTGAGAGGAGAAAGCACTGCCCCATGAGGGGCTGACCTGTGCTGCTGTGCAGCTTGAGGCACTGCGTGGAGGGAGAAGCAGTAGAGAAGTTCCAGCAGAATATCAGTGGAGGTACATGGGAGTTCTTTTGGACAAGAAGTCAGCCCTGTTATCTTTTTCCCGAGATTAAGACTTGGCATTGATAGCTAAGATGATGTCTGCTTATTATGGGAAAGTTTGGTTGTTCTTGTCAAAGAGCAGAGCCTTTCCTGCAAAGCTCATCCCTGGGAGATTTCTTGCTGCACTTGTACCGGTGATGGTATGAGCTAAATCAGGATGCAGAGGCCTGGCGTGGATTTCACAAGTCTGTCAGGAGAAGGTTAGAATCAGGCTCTTCCCTTTTCTTTGTGTTGTGGTGGCTCTTTGCATTGGGAAGGTGCTGGGATGCTGGCTCCTGATGGCAATGGCATTGCCTTCAGAGAGTCGTTTAGGCTGGAAAATATCTCTGAGATCATGGAGTCCAACCTTCAATCAAACTCCACCATCTCAACTAAACCACAGCACTAAGTGCCATGTCCAGTCATTTCTTGAACACCTCCAGGAGTGATGGCTCCACCACCTCCCTGGGCAGCCTATTCCAATGTTTAACAACCCTTTCCGTGAAGATATTCCACCTACTTGTGCAGCCATGGGCTTATTGCAGCTGAGCAGAGGCAGCTCTTCACTTACCAAGTGCCTGAAGTGAGGTGGATCCACACGCCCATTTCAGGCCCTTCACAGATGCTCACACTAACTGGTATCACAAGTAGGAGGCCAGACCTGGAGCTGTGGAGCTCAATGGAAAGAAATCCATATGTCTTCAGAAGCTTTGGATCCGCACCAGGCGTAAAAGAAAATCTTCCAATATACTTTTTCTGTGTAGAGACCTAGTGGGGCCTCTGGCCAACATCTGAAAAACCAGGGCCTAAAATTAGACCCCTAAAATACCAAGAGCAGTGAGGAGTTCCAACTGATACCAAGTTAGGAAGAAGGGCCTGAAATAAACAGATTCCTCAGTAACCAAGATCCTGTTTTTGAGACAAGTGTTCATTCTCACAAGTCAAAACAAGAAGAAACCAAAAAGAAAAAAAGAATGAAAACATCAAATGAAATCCCAGCAAACCAATGATATTATCAGCCAAAGCATGTCTTACTAGAATGTTTTCGAGAATTCCTCAGGGAGTACCAGTGAGCCATGAAGAGGATATTGCGCTTTTCTAAAGTGTTAAATTGGGAGTCTTCTGGAACACACTGCATTTATGTGACAAATCTGTTCTTCTGTTAGGTCCTGTGTCTGCTCTGTGATTCTTTTGTCCCCTGTGAAATTTCTTCCTTTTCCAGGTCTGTGCTATTATATATATTTAAACCTTTTTTCTTGTTGTCTTCATGACTTTGTGATGGTCGGTGTGATAATTTGTCTCTTTTGGCAGGTGAAGTGAGGAAGCCCTTAGCATCAATATATACTTTGTCAAGAGAACAAGGTTCATGTCCAGAGACTATCTTGCTTTGAAAGGTGTGTGTAGACATTGTTCAGTGCAACCCTGTTCCTTGGCTAAAACTGCTGGGAGTACTGAAATATGAACATCAGGAAACACTAATAGGAATGACAGCAATCCTGAAAATATCTCTGATTTCGTTAGAAATAGCACTTGGATCTGGTTTTCAGCCCTCTTCTGAGTTTGTGGTTTTGTTCCTTTCTGCATATGACGAAAGTGGCCATGGTACTGCATTTTATGTTATTTTTATATCTCAATTAGGAATATCTGTTTTATCACTTCAGGATGAATGACAAAGCAATAAGGTAGGAAGCCTTATGATGATTAGCTCTCTGTTTTTTTCATTTTAAATTTTATACATAATTGTTACAGTGGCTTGAGCACCTAGCATTTATTTATTGTTGTACTTCAATTTTTGTATTGTCCCGGTACATGTCAGACAAGACCTCATTGTACAGTTGCACAGCCAGAAGACAGCTTCTGATCCAGGAAACGAGGCTCCATTCTACACAAAGGGAGGCAGGTATGGCAAAGTCAAAGCAACAGGCAGGACTCACACCAGCCTGATTCAGAGGGAGTGTATGGAACAGTGCAGGCTGCTTTGTGCATCAGCCTATGGTTTGCTGTGTACCTGGACAGAAATTAGAGTGAGCATATTCCTGGCTTAGTCCTCAGGTTTTTTACAAAAATATGGATTTATAAATAAGTGACATCTCTAAGAATATGCCCCATGAAATCCACATGTGAGGAAGCATTTTAAAGGTACCCTGAAAAAACCAGCAAAGAAAAAAAGATGTCTCTGTGGCTGTTCAGTACCAGAAATTCAAAGTCTCCTCAGTTCTGCACAATCTTTTCCTGTTGTTTCTTTCAACTCTGCCCATGTGAGTTCTCACTGGGTACCACACCACCAAACTGCCCTGGCAGCTGCTGATGGGGCAGATGAGACAGAGCTAAGAAAACAGAATTGAAGTACTCCCAGGGCAGTGGAACTGATGTACAAAGCCAAGAGGGAGTCTGACCATCCTCAGGAAATGCAGCAGGAGCTTTCTTTTCTGACAAGACATCTGAGCAGTTTCTTTCCACCTTCTGTAATGAACCAACAATTTCTTATTGACATCCAAGCAGATGCTGTTGTGAGGTTTCGATAGGCACTTGTTGGGTTTAGTTTGGTTCTTTCTTTGCATGGATATGAAAATGAAATACCGTAAGAGCTGGGTTAAATTTTTCAAATCTTAAAGCTGCTAAGTGTGAAAATAAGTTTATTTTCACTGAGGAAGGGAAGAAATATTTTAAATCATTACAGAAAACTTTTGAGAAAGTTATCAAAATTATTAGATTACAAAACAATCCTGTGAGCCTCTTTAATGATAGCAATATTAACCTGCCACAGCAGATTCCAACTTTAAGCTCCAATTTGTTTTGCCTTTAATTGCTTTAAGCATTCCTTCATTCTTGAACTCATTCTCTCAGGTTTTACTTTTATATCAATCCCCTCTGTAGACCAAGGTTGCAGCATTTCTTTCAATAACATCCCTTCAGTTAAACACCTTGGAGTGCACCACTGGGGGAATGCCAGCGATTTGAAGGATTTGTGCCAACTCAGACACATAGTAAGAGTGCACAACAAGGAATACTCTAGCCAGCTTAATGTACAGTTAAATTAACCTGACTGTGCCCAAATCCTTCTACAGCAATGCTGTGGGACAGGACAGGGTCTTTCTGTTCTTTTTATGCAGTTTCTTGACATGGTAAGGCTGTGACCTGTTTTGGGACCACAGTGGGTAGCTTAGCTTCTCATTGGCATCTTGCTCTTCTGCATCTCTCATGCAAGCAAAATTGGCTTGTCACCTTCAGCTTTCTGCACAAGAAACAAAATTTATGTTGTCCATTCAAATCCTTGTCCTTTAGTAGAGGCAGAGGGAGCTGTTCTGCCCTGCGAGAAATACCCCTGTGAAGAACAGAAGCATGGATGTGAAATACTAGGGCACAAACAAGCCCAGAGTTGCATGTTGACCCCACACAGTGGCCATGGACTCAGGTTTGCTAGCTGAACACATGGCAAAGAGGGTCACAGTCTGAGCAATTAATTTCTCACTTAAGGGTGGGATACAAACTTCCCCCACTCGCACATCTGCTGAGCCAACCCCTTTTCCAAAAGCCAGTGTGCTCACATTACACAGTGTTCAAAAGTCCTCACTGTTCCCAGAATATTTCCTCAGCTCATTTGTCCAGCGAGGGGCACAAGGGAAAGCAATTACTGCCGTAAAGGTGGAAAATGGAGGTAACGGTTCAGGCTAATCACCACCCCAGTGTGGAGAAAGCTGCATCTCTCCTAACCACAGAGGCTGTTTAGTGCTCAGGCTCAAGGCAAATCTTTCCTCTTCACTCAGCAGCAGTCAGACAGGATGTGCCAGAGCCAGCCAGGCCCTGTGGCATGAGGAAAATGAGCTGCATGGAACTGTCATCAGCAGCAAGAGTCCCAGAGCTTAGACTCCGCCCTTCTCGTGGTGCTAAAACATCACAGCCACATCACACAGACCAGAGATTAAACAGAGCTGAGTGTAGAGCTATTGGCTGGTCTTGCATTTAACTCTTTGAAGATGGCAAATGACACGTACACCCTTCTTGCTACAGTCTAGAGGACACCAACCAGAAGTCCCTTCCAGGGACAAGTGGACTGGTGCAGAGGATCCCTTTGTAGCCCTGATGGATGAGGTTCCTCTACAGCTGCAGCTGCACTGAGCCACTAAGTCAGAGCAAAGAGGGGCAGCCTTCCAATACCCACTTTCTCTTGGGATAAGTCCCTGCTCCTGTGGGATCAGGGATCAGGTTGGGTTTTATGCCCACCAATTTTTTTACTTTTACTCTTTGAATTCTCTTTTCCCCCACTGGCGCCAGGGAGTAAGAGAGTGGCTATGAGGTGCTTTGTTCCTGGCTGGGTTAAACCATAACAGTAATGAGTAAAGTGAACACACAGTAACAGCTTGGGTTCTGACCTCAGAATAAAGATACAGACCTCCATGTGCTTTAAACACAGTATAGATTTTTCCTTCAGAAATGTGGGTCTAAAGGTTATGAAATCTTGCTTGCACTATTGTATACTATTGCATCATTTCAGACCAGTGTCCTGCATGCTGAACTCTTTCTGCTGGCCAGCAGTAGTTAGTTCTTTACTTTCTCTCTGGATTAAGTCCCACAGGTGGTATTTTATTCATGAATAGATTGCAACTCAAGTCCAATTTATGACAGAATACTTGATGTACAGGGTGCTGAAAGAAAACCATCCAAGTGAGCCTTCAAGAAACTTCAGTATAAAATATTGCTTGTCTGCAGATTGGTGTACAGATTTATGTGCAGTGATGCTAGACTGCACTCGCATGCACTGACTTTTCATCAGGGATGGATGCTGTATACCAGCTGTTCGTACCCCACATGCAATTTTTAAAATTTTTAAGTCCATAAAAAGTTATTAAAAAGATCTCACTAATTACAAAGGAATTGTACAAAGAGCAATTAAAAATGCCAGTTAGATATTTGCTAGACCATATGCCAAGCCATATAGTTTTGTTTAATGAAATCAGTTTCCAGTAGAGTTCATAACATCATCCATGACCTAAGCAGTGCACCTGACAGCTTGCTTGCCATCTCGAGCTGTAAATCTGGGTAACTAATGGTATATCAAAGAAGAAAAGGTCAATAAATGCAGAAATGTGTGGAGAATCTAATCTTTCCCTGGCACTTGTTATTCATCCCTTCTCACTCTCCTTTCATTTCATAATCTGTCACATTAAACTAGCCATGCTTAGCCAGAGCCTGATCAGGAGAAGTTCCTGACAAAGCTGCATCTGTTCTTGCCACACAGCATCAGATGGACAAAGGCAATACATGACTGCAGCCCTGGAAACATCTCTTCTGGAATTGCAGTTTAAGAAGGGGTCATAAATGCATGTAAATAAATTAAATTTGAGAAAGAGAAGGGAGAGTGTTGTCCTGAGTTTTGCAGTTCTTCAATGTTTCTCTTTGCTGTAGTACTTTCTCACGCATGCTGTTGTAAACATGGCCATGTTTATGCTAACTATCCATGTTTTTGCTAACTGTCCTTGTTGTTTTCATTCCATTCTCCTAGGCCGAGACATGTGATAGATTTTTCCTTTGACCAGTGTGATTGAGAGGTGGTAATTTCTACCTCCAATCCACGATGATTTCTAAGAGCATATAAATAAAGGTCAGAGGGTTCTGCCCTGTCTTTTTTGGCTCTCTCTCTTTTGGCTCTCGGCCTGGTTCGGCTACGTGTGTTTTCTTTGTGTCCATACAGTGCGACAGGAGAGACTACAGAAGTCACTCATCTCTTCATGCACAATTCAAAAAGTTTTTATGAGCTTGGTTTTGTTCTGAATAAAACTGCTACTGTTGAGAACAGAAATGTGTTAGGCTTCTGAGCAGCAGAGCTGGTACTGTTTCCATCTGCCAGCACATTTTTTTCCCTGTAGTGTGCTTAATGCTTCGCCCAGTCCAGAAAGAAATGACTCAGTCAAAAGGACTTCCTTCCTCTCCCTTGGGTGATTATTCCACAGCCTATTAGGTCTCCTCATTTGGAAATATTTCTAACATAATTTTCCCTGCACATACTCTTAAAGCATCCTTCTATGACTAGAAATTATCCTAAACAATGCCCTTCCATCATTAATGTTTCCATTTCTCCTGTGCTTGTCTGTGGTTATCACATGTCCTGCAGCATTTCACTGCTGTTTAGCTGGGCTGCAGATATTTAATGTGTTTAACCTTTCCCTGCATGCCAAGCACAGGACTGGCACCAAGACATTTATACATCATTAAACAAGGGAGGTGCCTGCTAAATGTAATGACTTTCTCCTGATGCTTTCATGGTAGAGGTTGTGCTAGAGAACAAGGGCAGCTTCTATTCTAAACCACATGGAAAAGGTGCAACTGCTGAAGAAGAATTACTTATAAACAGACTATATATAGAAATACATTCATTTAATATCCAGCCTTGATTTACGTCCACAGGGGAAGCAGTTAAATTTAATTGATGTTGGCCTCTCAAACAAAGACATTGCATGTATATGTGCACACAAGAAATTCCAATCAAACTGAGGAATATTATTAGGTTTACTAAGATTCTGTATTTTAACTGCAAAGGATATGTCTAAACCCACTAGAGCCTTTTAGACTGTGGAAAACATTGCAAATGTCACCACACCATTTCTGGATGCATAATATGTATGTATTTTCATGTGTCAGTATATTTGAGTTTCTTTAAATGTTAAGATTAACTCTGTATTTCTTCAGCTCACTTCACGAGTAGTTGTGTAATTGCTGTATTGTGTATTACCCTAAGTTGTTGATATGTGCTATCCACTTGAAGTCCAAATAATTTTTTTAATTAAGGGTAAGGCTGATAGCTCTGTCTCTTATTTTACTTGTAAACATTTAGCATTTCCCTATCTTTGATTGCTTATGACTTTACTAAACTTTAAGTCTTTTTGATGAAGTTTTCCATGCCAACTCTGTCTATTGAACAAAATATGGGGTGTGAGTGAATGTAAATGATTATTTTAGTGATTTACTTTTTGGGTTTTTCTGAGAACAAGGCAACAGGAAAATGTGATATAAAAGTGCAAGAACAGTCATACCAGGTCAGACCAGGCGTCTGTCTCGCTCAGGATCCTCACTCTGACAGTGGCCAATCCTGCAAGCATACTTGACACTTCCTTCAAATATTCTCCCAGCCTCCAACAATTTGTGGCTGAGGGATTTTAGAACCAGACACAATATTTTGTGCTTAATAGTTCTTGGGGGATTTTCCTTTGGTGACTTTGTTCTTGAATCTGTGTAAGTTTTTGGCATCTAGAATATAATTTGGTGAGGAATTCCACTGTTAAAATACACTCTGGTTGAAAAGACGTCCTTTCTGGTTTTTAAGCATATTTATGGTCATTTTCAATTCAAGACCCCAAGCTGTTACACTGGAACCAATCATTTTGAGAGCCAGCCTCTGCCAAACCCCCTCTTGGTCCTCATTTTGGATCAGGAACATTCAGCTCAAAAACCTTTGCTATGCAGGCGAAGTAGAAGTATTTAAATTGTTTCTACCTGTGTGCATTACTTCACATTCATTGACACTCAGCGTCATCTGCCCATTTTCTGGCCAGCCATGCCATCTTGTCACCTTCATCTGAAATTTTTAATAATCATTCCTTAATATTTTGGAATACCTAATTATTGGTAGCCAACTGTCTTCTAACTATTGTCTGTCTTTTCTAGATCATTGCATAAAGCTTGTTTTTCTCAAGCTAAAAACTCCAAGAGTTTTCTTCGAGCAGCTTTAGCCATTTCATATGATAAAAAAGAGGAAGGTGGGAGCCAGGACTGCCAGGAACATGCATATTGCTATGCCCATGAGCATCCCAAAATTTCATGAGTTGTGTAAAAGGGAATGCTGCAGGTTCTTGACTGCGATGATTAAGGGAAACTGCAGATGTTCTGTTTCACTGGAAGATAAGTACCTTTTATTTATGTAACTTTAAAGGGCTGACTTGAGATACCAAAGGCCAATAGATGTTGGTTAAAGAATTAAATAGCAGACCCCGAGCTGACTGAAACTGAGAGTGAAACTTGCTTAGAAATCAGTAGGGTGTTGTATTAAATGTAAAAATAATGTTCCTGGGTTAAGAATGAATAGGCACTAACCTAGGAAAACAATTAAATGAACCTTCAACTGTACATGCTTGAGTAAATATTTTCAGTGGGGACACATATTCTGAAATTGAAAACCATACCTAAATGCTTTGCTGGACTCTTGGAGGAGTTGTATAGCTGTCTGCAAATATTGAATTTATGTGAGTTGTTTGAAATTTATAACCAATTTGAAAAGAACTTCTTTATCAGGGGGCTTCTGACTGATCATTAGTTGTTTCTTGTTCTTCATGCATCTCTCCCAGATTCCTTGCAAGCTGCAGACCTTAAGAGTCTTCTCTGGGGTCTGGTTTGGTCCCCATGGAAGTTAAAAAGTGCCAAAGTTCACCACAACAGTGTCAACAGGATTTTATTTTTTTGTCCTGCAAAATAAAATTTCTTAATCTTCTCCATTCCTTCCCCCGTTCCTCTCCAGGAGATCCATTCCACACAGACCATGGAATTTTGGCCACTCGTTTATATGTGGAAGAAAAACAATTTTCAGAATGTCAGAACTTCCCACAGATCAGAAATTCCCTTTTCCAGGTAGTTCTTCATGAAAATATCCTCGTGGCTTCCGTGGCACTTGGCTTGCCTGTGTAGGATTGTCAGGCAGATGTAGGAATATCTGAATGGAGGACCAGGAATTGTAAGGTAATAAACCCACCACCCTGCAGATGTACAAAGAAAAGAAAATCAAGAGATAAAAATCTCTTCCTGTAAGTGATCCTGGAACTGGTTTTGCCATTAAAGTCTCTTTTCACAGCAGGGTCTTAAGCAATTTCAAGGCAAGTATGTCTGTCAATTCAGGAACAGGCACAAGAAGTGCCTTCCTGAACTGCTGCCCTAAAATAACTCCACCAGTGGCCACTTGTGCACTGACATTTTGGAAATGTGCACCACCTTATTAGAAAATGCGACTGAATACCAGGCAATCTACTGCGGCTCCTGGGACATCAGCCCCGGATCTCAGCAGCCTTCCCACCTCGGCACAGCTCAGAGAGGCAGTTTTGAAACTAAAATCTAAATGTAAAATAATAGACATTGTGAGATGGGAAGCCTCATAAATTGAATAATGTCAGTTGGTTTTGCAGAGGTTGCTTGCTAATTTTCACCTCATAAAGATTTCAGAAGGGATTCTAGCACTTTGTTAAACTGCTGCAGTGAAGTCTTCCATGTTTATTTATACACACCTAGTAAACTCCTTGAAGTAGCGAAAGGGCCTGGTTTCATCAGCACACAGCTGGTGACTTTTCTTTTTTTCGTTGTGCTGGATTAATGGTCTCAAATGTGAGCAAAGGGTATACATTAAATGCAGATGTTTGTTCCCAGAGGAGATGTGAGAGCCCAGCTCACCTCTCTAGCCCAGGTGCTCTTGTCCAAAGAGGGCTGATGGTTAAATGCTCTACTTAGTGTATTCTTTCTTTTGCAGCTGCAGCCCAGTCTAGTTTCTGTTTGGAGCTGTTGGCTTGATTTCAACCTTGTCTGCTCGGCATCTTCCCTGTCACACTCACCACAGGTGGCTCTAGCACTCTGTTCAGGAACTTATAGGGCAGGATCCCAGCCTAACATGGGTTGTCTCAGCTCCAGCTGAGTTTATTGCCCAAAATCTCACCTGTTGGAAAGTTTAGTTGATTTAGAGTCATTGTGAAAATCTCTGCAGCTCTGTACAGTGATTTGTTCCCACTTTCAGGATATGTGCCCCATGGAAAGCTGCTTAAGCTGGTAAAGTAGTGTTTTCTCTGTTTCAGCTGGTCTCAGAGTCCTCCCATCCTCCTGAGACACATTTTCATTTCAGCTACACTGAAGTAAATGCTACTGTGGACAGGAAAGCAATGACACCAAAATAATACTGTGAGATACAAGAAAACTTTTCCTTATTTTGCTAGTTTAGTCTTCACTCTGTGCTTATGTGTCCTCGTGTGTCCCTCCCTGTTCAGCGGCACCACCTCAGTGTTCCTTCCCCAAGCCTCTCCTGAGGGATCCCTCTGAGCCAGACAGGGTTTGCTCTCGAGGCACTCACAGGGGCATTCAGGGTACCCCTCCTGAACATCCCCCACATGCATTTTTAGGTGATATCAGTGGTTAAGCTTTCCCTCAGTGCAAGTCAGCAGGAGCCAACAAAGTGAGTGGTCTGGGGCCAGTGACAGGGGAAGAAGTGTCATGGGCTGAAGCTGCAGTGCAGAAGGTTTTTCATGGGGGCTTAAGGGCTGTGCTCCTGGCAGACTTAGCCAGGGTAGCTTAACTGTCTGGACAACATCTCCTGCATCTGTGGGTGTTTTCTGCTTCATTATTTTTGTTGAGCCATATACCTCCCTCATCTGGAATATCTCCACTGATTTTCGTGAATTTCTCATGATTTTCATCCCTACTTAAGAACATTTAGTTCATTGCTCATAGTACTGACACCACCTCAACCCTGCAACAACTGTGGCAGATGCACCAAAGGCAAAGTTGGGGTAGGAAAGAACATCCTCCATGGGAAATTTTGGGGGCAGATTTTGCAATCCTTTTTGTCTGTGCAAATCAGACCCCATCAGTGTGTAAGATGGCCAGAAAAAGTATCAAAACAAAGCTGATATGAAGTGGGTGTGCAAAATGAATGGGACTTCCATTTCACTGGGGCCAAGGAGAGGTATTGAACAGCAAGAAAGGAGAAGTATGATGAGAGATGTGTGTGGGCACTTAGCTGCAAGAGGAGCAAGGAAAAATAAACCCTGAACAGAATTGTGCTATTGGTGGGTCTAGCTGCTGGTATTTTGGTGGATTATTGTTGTTATTATAGCCGTCTGGAGCATGTAAAAGGGATGAAACTTGTCATTTTTTAAAAAAAGCATTTAGGACAATTTCCTTGGTTCCCAGCTCTTTGCAGGGCAGTACCCAAAGCAGCCCTTGCTGTTCTCTGTGGGAGGGGAAGGAGCAAGGGGCCTGCACCGTGTCTGCTGGGCACTCCTGGAGCTGCAGTGCTTGTTCCCCTCCCATGGCCCCAGCAAGCTGCAGTGCCTGCCTGGGTGCGAACGCCCAGGGTGTTACAGGGGCTTTTCCCAGCAATGCACATCCATCCTGCCAACCCTGAAATCCATCTCTGCCACTCAGATTTGATGCTCATCCTTCTCCTGTGCTGAGGACTGACTGTTTTGCAGGTAAGGAGCATTCCCTCTCTCCCCTCCCTCTGTAGGTGTGACCTCTGCTGCCCCGGTGGACAGGGAAGGGAATGTGTTAATAGCTCTGTAAGGAGAAGGATGAATTTTCCTGGCAGTACTTTTAGGTTTGCGTCCAGAATATGTACAGTTATCAGTTGTGCTCCTTTAAATTCTTTCCTTTATTCCGTAGAGGTCAGTGCATAGAAAGAGAATTTGTATTATTAGGCTGCTGGCACTGACTTGCATTTTCCACTGTGTGTACTTGGAATACAGTTTGGTGCCTCTCCTCATTTGTTTACTTTTTCCCTTCCCCTCTTTCTGCTTCCCCCTCAGTAAGACGTTGGATTTCTCTTTTAATGATAAATACTTTACAATTTTAAGTGGTCCATTAAATCACTTCTTTAATTTCTCTGGGAACCTTAGAATTGCACTTTTGATCTCCTGAGGTGTGAAGAGCCCAATGAAATCACTGAGGCATATTAGTTCTTGGGTCCTCAGTGTGCTCAGAAGACACCAAATGTGTGTGTCCTTGCTACTGGGACAAGAGCTTTGAAAATGTGGGATCAAGTCCTTGATCCAGAGGTGTCATAGCTGTTGATCTGAGCTGGTCAGTTTGCAGATGGGGAAGCTGCTGATGGGTGTCTGGTTCTAGTTTTAACCACTGTTAATGTAATGATAAAGGCCACATTAGTCTATGTGATATTTCTGCTACTTGGAGTCAAAGTTTTTCAGAAAGTAATTTTATTTTAGGTAGGAAAATTATTTTTTTTTAAGATAATTGTAACTAGGGAGTCTCTGTGGTACAATCAGCATGTTCAGCTCATAACTGAAGAGCTGAGATTTGAGACTGTGCATGGATGGGTTTTCCCTTTCCTCTGCCCATGTCAGGAAGGTTGGAATTAGATCACCTTTAAGGCCCAGTTTGACCCAAACCATTCTATGATATTGGGCTGCAGGGTTTTGGCCATGCAAGGCTGTCTGTTGTGAAATGGGATCTGTTTTTCTGATGGCAGTTCCCAGTACAGAGGAGAAAAGGAGTTACTCTTGCACCCCCACAGTGATCTCAGGGCTTGGGACTGGGGAGACAGTGGATGTACTTCCTCATGAAATGAGCAGGGAAGCCTTGATGGGAGGATAAGTTGTGGTTCCTAGGAACCAGTCCTATTTCAGAGTACACAGTGGAAATAATACTACTTCTGCTGTTTTGCTCTAAAAGAGATATTAATGTAAAAATAGAGTAATTTAGAAATAACTGTCTTCTCCCAGCTGGCTGTCACAGCAGCAAAAGCCCCATAACAGAGCCATTCCCTGAGCCAAGGTTATTTCTAAACCACTTCTAGTTCATGGAAAACAATTTGCAAAATTTTGAGTGGTTTGGGAATAAGAAAAGTCATTTTACAAATCATTGTCTGCTTCAGGAAAAGCAATTGGCATGGACCCAGAACATAAAAACACAATATGGGTGTTTTTAGTGTATCAAATCACGTGACAAATCAGAGGACTACCAAAGAACATAAATTCAACGCTGTCAAACAGCTTCCGCTCTGCCTGCATGGTGATTATCCTCTCAGTTTACACAGATCTGTGCACTCCTGTGCTGCTTTAATAACATCACTGTAACCTCCTGACATTGGGTAACATGAGGAGCAGCGAATTCTCGCAGCACCTACAGTCATCAGTCACTGTCAGCCCTGGGCTGAGGTTTCTCTTCTCTAACCATGGGGCTGCATGGCTCAGATGACTCTTTCCAACACTGTGCTTCCCATGGCCCCCAGAAAACCACCTGGAGAGTGGATGGGGTGCCCGGCTGCCCAGAGGCTTCAGAGCCTGGGCAGGCAGCAGGAGAAGGGAGAGGCTTCAATTCATTAACCCTGGCTGCTCCTCATGGTGACAATGGTTATATTGAGTTATTTGTGTGGCAGGAGAGAGAGGAACCTGCTTGAGATGGAGGTGAGGGGTCCAAGGAACTTACAGGACCAGGTGGAAAAAAGAGGTGGAGGAAGGGCGGGACTGAGGTGCCCCATTAGTGACTGTGTGTGATAAATGCCTTGAAAAGAAGGGGTCTGACTTTTTCTCTGTTCAGGCCCTGCAGCCAGGCTTTGGTCTTGTTCGTACTGGTGTGAATCACAGGTGCCTCTGCTGACCTCAGTGCAATGACAGCACTCTATGCTATCAAGGTACTGACTGGAGAGCAGTTGTTCCACTTATAACCTGCCTGAATAGAAGCCAGTCCCTTGCCTGGGATGGGAAGAACCAGAGATAGCTAGTAGCTGGCTGGTTTTTCTGCTGTTGGTTGTTTATTTGGTCTACTGAGAACGAACTTCATCTTTCCATGAACCAGGCACTCCCTGCTCCTCAGAGCACTGGAGCTCTCCGAGCATTTTGTAGAAGCAGGACTTACACCAGTGGCATTGTTGTGTGCCCAGGAATGTCTGTGTGCAGCCAGACATGGCACGGCACCAGCCAGAGCAGGGTTTCTGCCCCATGGGATGAGCAGAGATGGGTTATCTGTGGCAGTGTGCTGGGTCTGTTACTCTTTCAGTAGCAGCCTCAGTAGCCTGCCTCATTTTTTTCTGTTTAAAATGCTCCTTTTGTTATTTATCATGTACTTTTTTTGGTTGTAATTTTATTGCAATATTTGCAAAAAAGTTCAGCTACTTATTCTGTGTTTACCTTAAGCACATCTGATGTGCAAAGCTTCCATACTCTCCCAATGCCATTTTTTTCTCAAAGACAACCAGGCTTTGCTGTGGCAAGGCTGGGCTGATGGGAATGTAGATGCTTCAGACCCCAGAATGCAACATCTCGGCCTGTGTTACATGATTTAGTCCAGTAGCCAAGCTCCCGACCCTCTCTGACTGGTCACTGCAGTTGTGTGCTTGGTGGCAACATGCTTGATTTAGGCTGCGAGTCAGGGCTTTGGGGTGCTTAGTCAGTATTATCTGCTCTCTCTCCTTCCTCTGGTTGGTTAGTTCCAAATGTATTTTGGATGCCTAATAATTCTAACAAGAAATTTCTAGAAGAACACTAGAAAAGCCGTCCCCAGTATATAAATTACTGTGTTAATGCGACTGAGCTCCTGTGGCTGAGATTGCAAATCATTTTCAGATGCCGTCAGCATCTTTTTTTTTGTGCTTTGTCTCTGTCCTCCCGTGACCATTGCTTGGAGAGCCATGTACACACTCGAAGGATTTGCTTTGAGAGGAGGGCTCAAATATCAAAGTGGAAAAAAACCTAAAAGCTGACCATAAAGGCCAGCACATCATTTTCAGGAGCAGAACATTATTGTTACTCTGCTGACAAATTTCTTTTGAGGGCAGCAGCACGGTCCAGCACCATTTTAGATTTGTCTTGAAGCTGCACGTAACCAAAATAAATATATGGTTACATAAGAAACTATATTACATTCTTGCTCCGTGGTTCCAAGTGTAATTGTAAAGTAAGCACAAATGCAGCGTGTCTGCCCTTACGGACGTGCAGGGCCAACCTCCTTCCACACACACGACTCATGGATTCACATTGGGATTACTGGGCCAAGCAAGTGCAAGCAATGTGGGTTTGTCCCCTCTTCTGAGGTCCTTGTGTAAGATGTGGAGGCATCCTGCGGAGGTGATGACAAGGGACAAGTAGGGAGAGGCACCAAACAGGCTCCAGAGAGCAGCCACGTTGCAGAGAGGGCAGTGTGTGGCTTCTGGGCACCGCCCAGCTTGGTGTGAGTAACTGAAGCCCAGAGGATTACATGGCTCACACGAATCTCTGGTGATTTATGCAGCTGCTTGGCGTGCCAGCAGCAATGCCTGCAGTTACAGGGACTTGGTGCTGCATGGCACGAGCCCACTTCCCGCTGCGTGTGACCCAGGAAAGAGTCATGCTGAGGAGCTGTGGCAAACCTGCACTTCTAGGGCTGGGCTTTGAAATTTGGCAGGGGATCATTGTGCTTCTTTGCCCCTGAAGGTGTTGTGAAAATAAATGAATCATTGTTTATTTCTGAAGGGCTTGGACACTCTAACTTTGAACAGGATAGAAAAACCCGTGAAAGAACCCAGAGATTGTTGTGAAAGACAAAACTTGGCCTGCAGAGAGGAAAGGTTTGGCTGTGTGGCTGGCACAGTGCAGAGGTGCACAAGGAAATACACAGCAAAAATAAGCAGGCAGTGTTAGGACCTCGAGTTTTCTGAAGTTGTCAGTCTCTCCATTTTAGTCAAGCACAAATTGTTCCGTTTCATGCAGCACATCCAGCTCATAGGAGCACAGTCAATTCCTGCAGCTGTGCCACTGCTTTAGTTTATGCACATTGCTTGACTAAAAAGAAGCTGCAGCAAGAGTCTGCAGTTAGTCTGGTGGTTACTTTTACTGCTTTTTATTACAGCTGTGTCATACAGTTCTCTGTCACTCTGTGTTTCACTGCTCTCTGCAGTAGCACAATTGCAAAATGCATGAAGGCACAATGCTGCCAGTTGGGTGACCTCGCAGGTGGAGAGGGAAGAAATAAGGGAGGAGCTGGGAATCCGCGCTCAGTCTATACATATGAGCGTACCTGGATCCATTCAAACCAGCCAACACCTTCCTCCTGCTCCTTGCAGGAATGCTCGGGTTGTGCGATGGCTCATTTGCAGCAAGCCCAGCTCGGGCCCACGCATAGCGTGGCCACCTCTAGAGGGCGGTGACTGACTGATGAACGTTTGTGCTGTAACGGGATGGTTCCTGAAGTATCCCGAACTAAGCCAGCTGCGATACTGCAGCTGTTTAGGGAATAGCAGCTTCCCGGCAGAAAGGTGCAGAGTCTAGAAGAGACAGGTCTCTGTCCAGATGAATTGACAGAGGAGGTGAAGAGGACAAGTAATGTACCAGAATTTGACTCAAGCATTAGAATGAATTTACAAACTGTTGTGAGATTGTTAATTCTTAGAAACACCAGAGACCTTCATTTCTGTAACAGCATTGTTTTTTGCTGTCCCTTGGAGGAACCAATCCATTAGCACATTTAAACTAGAGCAAAGCAGGGAAAAAATCAAATCAGCCAGCACAAATTGCTCTGAACTCCTGGGTTTACAGTACCAACATGCTCTGTTTGTCTTCCAGCACAGCATAGTCCTGCTGTGCAAGCCACCATCTCAGGGGCGGCCTTGCCAGGAATGAGGGGACCTTCCTTATTAACATCATTCGGTGCAGGAATTGTTTCCATGGAGAAACAGCTTCCCAGCCTCACCTTTCACATGACTTCATCTTCCTTCACCTGCATGTCAGGGAAGAAAGTGGTGGTGAGATTTCCTGCAGCATCCTGTGAGTGATCCACATGGCCCTGCCCAGTTTTCACCCCTCTGCATCTGACTGAAGAATCTCACTAGCTTTCTTCTTTTTGCCCAGACTGTTATCACCATTTTCCTGATTAGCTGCTTTCTTTACTTCTGCATCTCTTCTCCTGATGCCAATAAACGAAACTCCACCATACTTCTCAGTTCTGCAAGAAAATGATGAAAAGTTGATTGAAGTAAAGTGTGAGGTGAGGGCAGAGTTTCAGGACAGACACATTTTTTTTCTTCTTTGAGCATATCTAAATTGAAGCTGCAGCTGCACATTCAGGGCTGTGCTGCATGGCCACGTTTGTACCTGGCTCTGGGGCTGAACTGTGTGCTCTGCAGCCCAGGTGCACACTTGGCTGCTCTGTTTTGTGTGCTGTGGCACCAGGGCTCATGGGCCACAAACAGTTTGTTTCACAGGGGACATCAGCACACACGTCTGACAAGGCAGGCAGTGTGAAAACATCAGCACTGTTCCTTCCTAGCACAGAAAGGTGGGGCTGGTTCCTGGTTTGTTATCTTTATATTTAGCATGGACTCCAGGGAGCATAGTTAGAGGGGCTGGAAACACAATCCACTCATTTTCATTTCTGTGTTGCCAGTTGAGTCAGGACCAGGCTGACCCTGGCCCAGAACTGCTACCATTTGCTTGGTGCATTGAGACATCTGTGTGTTTTTGTTACCCCTTGTCCATTGGCTCATGGACCACTGTGTCCATAGCACAAAAGGTCCTGCAGCTGTTCTTGGCCATCTTCACTCCTCACATCCATCTTGGGCTGGGATCCAGTGGCATGGGCACCAGAGATAAAACATCCTGTATTTCCAAACACAACCTTCTGCATCAGAGCCTGCCTGCTAAGAAAAATTTGCCTTTCAAGAAGCTGTCCTTTTTGGGACTTTTGCTTTTTTCTGTGAGCGCTTTTTATGGATTCATACGTGTCATGACCCAGCACCTATCGCAATCACATAATTCCAGCACAAAGGGTTTTAAAAAGTACATATATAGAAACTGCTAGTAGGAAGCCTAACATTCCTGAAGAATGTGACTGTCTTCAGTGTTATTTTCTACCTTCACTTTCTGGGTTTTGTTTCTCCAACTCTATCTAGCTGCAAGGATTCATCTTAAATGGAAGTGACACAGCAAAAGCTACTTTGATAGCTTGCAGATTTAAAAATAACTGTCTTAACATAGTTTTTCCTTCCAAGGTAGAATTTACCTACTATTGGAAAACATTCACACACATTTTTAATACAGGGTCTCTTTTCCATAGTCTGTATAACAGTGAGTCATCTGCTCTCTGGCTCTGTGTATCTACATGCAAATAGGTGGGAATTAGCTTCATTTCTGAAACTGTCTCTTTTGTATTGGCTGAAAATCCAAGGTGGTTATTTTAAAATGTTGCCCATTCTCCAGACAAGATATGAATGTAAATGCAACAAAAGTAATGTTGGATGTTCTCCCTGTACCAGTAACGTAGCTGTAAAATGCTGTGTTTTGATTAATCTGGTGGAATGCTATTCCTGTTTCAGACTGGTGTCAGAATTGGGCCATTTTTATCTGAAGAGTTTATTGTCTCAAGAAGTAAAAATAAATTGAAGTCACTGTAATTTGGGATATCTCAGTTTTTATCTCAGAGCTATATGAATCAGTATCAGCTGAGCACCTGGCTTGTGGAAATCAGCTCTTTACTTTAAAAAATACAGCTTTTAATTTGAAAAGAAAAAAAGCACTTGGATTATATCTTAGAATTTTGGGACAAATCTTGCAAACCTGGAAAAATGTCCACTTTTGCTAACTTCAATGTGGTGTTTATTTCCCAAGCTAAACCCAGAACAGGGCTGTTTCTGATGACACACATGGTGTTAAGTGAAAATATGAATAATCCCAGTAATCAGAATGCCTCAGGTTACAAGCCTTTACTCCACGCCAGATCAATCAAAATTTCCTGAGGACAGGTCTGCTGCTTTGGCCATAGCACCTGCTGGACCCTGTGCTGCTCATGTTGATTTAGGAGTGACAGATGTGTGATGTTGTGTGAGGAGTCAGAGGCTGCTGGAAAGGGTTGCACACTTTGAAGGGGCTGGAAGGTGAAGTTCCCATGGGACAGACAGCTCAGTGGCAGAACAAGGAGGCTCCTGTGGCTGAGGTCACAGGGATGTAACTGCACTGTGGCAAATTTTAGGGGGAGAACAGAAGGACTGAAAGTGCAAAACTATCAAGCACAGTGTATTCCTGTGGATTCCTAAGCCTTTAAAGACAAGGTCTGACAATCCCAAATACAGTTTCCACAGGCAAGGGTGCTGAAGTGCAAGATTGCTCAACACTTACACAAGTGACCCCCTGCTAACTCCTGCTCTCTGAATCAGAACTTGTCTGCTTAAGGAAAGCACTCAGCCAGCTCAACTGATTTGCAAACCAGTGTTGAAAGATTTATGGAAGTTCTTGTCAGACCACGAGGGCAGTAGGGAAGCAGGTTTGTCTTTCTCTTGGATGGTAAAAAATAGAGCTTCATGTCTTATGTCCCTACCTCCTCCAATTTTCCTCTTTTTTTGTCTTCATAGTTGAGAAAAATCATATTATATTTGTTTATTCATTCATGGTTAAGTCAATAAAGACTCCTTCCAAACTCTTCGTTGCCCTAACTTAATTATATTGTAAGTATAATTAAACCACAGTAGTGTTGAGGATATCTGTTACTTAGAAGCTCTGCCAGCAGAGCAACCACCATACACCTTCTTCATTATCTGGGAAGCTTCCTTGGCAGTCTTCACTAGAAGGTGTCCAAAAGGTTTTACTAAATCTAAGTCAATTTAGAGGAGGAAATTAAATGGTAACACTCTAACACACTATTCATTTTTATTAGCAGTATTTCTTATTTTGTTTTGTTTCCTTGCTTATTTTCTTGCTTTGTTTGTTGGTTGGGTTTTTTCCCCAGAGAGAAAACCCACACATGTGCTGGTCAGAAGTAGCCCATGAAGATGACACATTACCCAGATCTGAGTCTTTCACACCTCCCAATCAGAGCTGATGATAGTTGTGTGTATCAGCAACCATTTCTGAAATCTTTTAGATTTTGTAAGAAGGATACAGTGATAAATTTTTAAATAGAAAATAACTTTTCTGAAAGAAAGACCCTCAACCTCACAGTAGGTCCAATAGGTAGAACAAAAGTGGCTGGAGCTTTGCTATAGCGTCAGTGATCAGTGGAAAGCATAAAAGAAAATTTTGATGCCAGGTCTTAGACATCCTCTTGGAGCCAAAGGAGGTGTCCAATGCACCGGGTCAGGCCGGCTAGGCCGAGGAGCCCAAAGGAGAGCCAAATAAAAGACCACACAGAGACAGCAAACGGAGAGGGCAAAAAGAGAGAGAGGGCAGAACCCTCTGGCTTTATTTATATGTTTTTACAAATCACCGTGGATTGGAGGTAGAAATGACCACCTCTCAATTCCATTGGTCAAAGCATCAATCTATCATATTTCTCCATGCAGTATAGCAAATTGATAAACAACACAGACAGTTAGCAAAACATAGATAGTTGTTAGGAAACCATGGCCATGTTTACAGAAGAAGTGTGAGAAAGTATTACAGAAAGAGAAACACTGAGAAACTGCAAAACTCAGGGCAACAGGTGACAACATGGCTACACTTCTCCTCCCGCTTTTCTTGGAGTCTTCCCCCCTCTCCCTCACTCCTGTGAGGTGCTGAGTTCTAGATGGCCAAGTCTCGTCTGTTCTCTAGACTTCCCCCTGTGTTGTGAAACACCGAAACACCTTCACTGCCAGCACTCAGCTCTCTGTCATCAGCTTACTCACAGTGTCACAGCCCAGGTCTCCTACCAGCCACATCAACACCAAGCGTGGTGGCAGAATGGAGTCCTGCAGAGATTCTTCTTGAAGAGCTTAAGATAGGACCTGTAAAAACTCCTGAGAGGAGTAAATGCCTGTGAGTGCCACCTTGTGTCTTTCCAACAGAAGAAAGAAGAAGAAACTGAATGCCTGGAACTGCAGTAGCTGGTCAGCAGCACCTCGTGGTCATATGTAACTCAGGGGCCCCATAAATCTAATAATACCTTGTTGTTAGATTGTGGTTCTCTTTCTTCTTCCCTGAGATCCTGCTTGCATATGTTAGCCCCATCAGTGAAGTACTGCTGTGTCCTCGGACTCCCAGCAGCAAACCACCACCTAAAGGCAGTAAAATGGACCACAGTCCAGTTCACTTCCTGCAGCAGCATTTTCAGCTGTGTTTCAGCAATCTGGTGGTGGTTGGCTCTGCTATTTTGATTCTGTTGCTCCTCTAGTACCCACAGAGCCCATTTGGACTTCTGCAGCTGCCATCACTGCTCTGTTACACCCTGCAGCGGAGAAGAGTCTCAGCCTGCCTGACACTGGTGTGGCCAACACATTTGTGTATTTCTGCAGCATTTCTGCAGCTCTGCTCTAGGCCACGTTCCCATATCTGCCTGTACTGAGAGATGCTGTATAAACACAAAATGCCTTGGGTTGGAAGGGTCCTTAAATATCATCTACTGTCAAACCTCCTGTCGTGGGTAGGGATGCCTTCCCCTAGACCAGGTTAACTCAGAGCCCCATCCAGCCTTGCCCAGAACACCTCCAGGGATGGGGCAAAAGTCCTTGCTTTGTCTCAATATGACTAAACTCTTACTTTTCTCTAATCATTCTGATCAAGACAAATGATGAAATCAAAGTGTTTGCTTCCTGGCTGGCAATATTTTCCCACATACTGCAAATTTCCTTTACTGTCCATGGCTTGGAGGAAGAGCTTTTGGCAAGTCAGAGTAAAAACAACTTTGAAAGTACTGTGCCTGTTTAGGAAATAAAATTACTATGAATTAACTCTTAAGGATTCTGCACCAGTTAGAGTTTTAAACTCCAAACAGGTCTACAAATGCTCCATGAATCGGTTAAAACCTGAGATTTTTAAAAAGGGGCAAAAAAGAAGATAGACTTATTCTAGGGAAGCAAAAGGGGAAAGAAAGCAGTCCTCTGGTACTGCCTAGGAAAGATAGGCATCTCAACAGCTCATATTTTACCATTCAATAACTTAACATTTCAAAAAGAGAGCTGAAACATCTGAAAGACTGAAGTTCTTGTCACTTGCTTTACAAATCACATTCCTTTTCTAATGCTTAACTTACAGTGGTGTTGATCTCCTAAAAAGACACTAATTCATTTCTGTAGCTAATACAGTCTTTCTGATGTCCCCAAGAGGTAAAGTTTAAAAAAACCTAAGTAATGATTCAGGACATCAGATTTCTGTACTGCAGTTTACAAAAGTGAGAGTTTAGAGGAATGGTGATGCTGCTGAAAATCTTTCTGCTCCCATGACTGTCTGAATCTTGAAATGAAAAGAAAAAAAGAGGAAAAAAAACAGAACAAACCCCTAGACCTTAAATTACAACCTAATCATTTTGATCACAGCAATAAATATAACAAATGTGAGGCAAGTATGTGTGTGAAAGTGCAGGAGAGAGAAAGGTTTAGGGCAAGGATCAGTGGAAAATCTTTAGAAATGATGTAAGAGAAAGCAAAGGCAGGGATTGGAGTTTGTAGCCTACACCAGAGACTATAAAAACTCTGAAAGAAAGCTGAACATTAAGGATAAGTTAGGAGGAAGAACATAGCAGGACCATTAAGGTTGGAATTACTTGCATCTAATGCAAGGTAAGAGGAGTGAGGATAGAATGTGTTGGGGATGTTTTGTGTCTTCTGCTCGCTTTACAGGAGCTTTCTCCCCTTCTGTTTTTTCCTCCTTTTAATGTTTTCTTCTTCTTCTTTTTTTTTTTTTTTTGTATTAACACACAAGCAGTATTATTTTGTATTAACAGACAAACACAAGGTATAAAGATGCCCAGATCTGATGGGAAAAGCACATGCTTTTTCCAGTTTGGGATTAAGATAATAAGGTGCCTATCACCTAGGATTTTTGGTAGTAAAACTGAACTACAAATAGTCAGTGGAAACTTGTTTCCTTCAGTTAATCAGCTAATATTGAAACAGAATGTGTCAGTGCATTTTACAACAGTGACAAATTACTTTCCTGCTCTTGCAGTGCTTTGCAGTAAACTGCTGTCTCTTTATATTGTTATGGATTTTCCTTTTGTGTAAGTTATTGTCAAATGCATATTACTTCTTAAAATAAGCTGAAGAGCTATGACAGAATAATTCTTTTGCATTAGTAAATATATGTGGTAGAAAAGTTTGCTGCATCTAACATATTGAAAAACATGAGATAAATTATTTAGGAAAAGCCTTTAATTTATGGATCTGCAAGAAAGTTTTATTATATCCCATATTAGACAAATGTTGATCCAGATGCTGCTGCATTCCTGCAGTATTAGAATAACTGCAAAAACATTCCTATGCTAACAGAGCAATTATCATTATCCAGCGATCTGACTACTTCAGCTGCGCACCACTGTAAGTGAAGGCAGACTCTGATTCTGTGATAGTCATTGTAATTTCTCCATTCTGAGTTCAAAACTACTTTACTGGTTTGGGTTTTTTTCCTCCCACACTGAAGCTGTGCAAGTAAATACATGCAAATAACGTTTGGTTTAGATGTCCAGAGGCTACAGTAAAGTTCAGAATCCACTAATTTTTGAAGCACTAGCATGCAGTGCCTTTAGCTTTCCTTACTTGGTTTTTCAATTTGAAATTATTGTCCTCTCGTGGGGAGTGCTGAGCTGAAAGCTGAGGAGCTGAGAGGACATTTTGTGCCTCTGCCCACTACTTCACTCAGGAAACTTACTACATTTATCTGTCTCTGCTCACCTCTATTCAAAATGCTGCTCAACCTACTTTTCCTATAAAATACCTTTAATATTATGAGGAATAACAGGCAAAACCCCTCAGCTCCAACCAAGCAAATCTATGCTGTAAATGATGGGAAAACTGCAAAATAGTCTGACCAAACCAGGCATTCTTCATTTTTTATAAATACCTGCCAATCTGATTTCAGCAGATTAGGACTTTGTTTTCACTCTTTGAATGAACGGCAAGTGCCTTTTTGGGCTTCTTAAATTGCAAATTAAAACATACAACAGTTGTAAGAGGTCTCTTGTTAGACCTTGACAATGATTTCAAGTGCTCGCAGCTTTCCTTTTCTTCTTACTTAACTCAGAGGTGAAGGTTACTCTCTAATTTACATTTGCAATGCATCTTCCCCAAGATTTTTCTTCTTCAAGTTATATCCTTGATCAGAATGTTTAAGTGTTTATCCAGTAAATCAGTATCAGTGTTTGAATCTTGTTAAGAAATTCCAATGCCATTCTTTTCTCTTAAAAGCTTATCTTGAGGGATATTTCTATTATACTTTAAATGGTCTGGTTTTATATTGATAACCTATTTTGCTAATACACTCTTTATACCTGATGTGAAGGTCTTTTTACTTATCACTCCAAAGCTGTTAGGAAAGAAAATAATTTTTCTAATATAGAAAACCACAGTCTATTTCTTGATTTTTCTTGATGAAAAGGTTTCTTATTTCTGCTTCAAATGCTGAAGATGGCACTCTAACAATGAAAAGTTTTTGGCTCTTGTGCTAAAGATGAAGGAAGGCTGAATGTCAAGTTGTTAGAAAAGTCGGCATGTTTAGTCAGTACATATATAAATAGTGTAGGGTTGAGAGTTTGTTGGCAATGAATAATAGTCTAATAATGTTTTGTTTTCCATTGTACATACCAGGAATGCTGCAGCTCACTCAATTATCTTCTGAGAAAAGGTGCAAATAGGTTTTTCCCACTAAGAGGTATTTTCTTACACTTCATAGCATCCTTCTTTTTTAATAGCTCCTCAGCTTCTAGATGGGTTTCATCACTTCTGTTTGTCTCCTGCTTCATGGGCTCCTACATTTACGGTATATATGTGAGTTTGGAGTTTTTAATTTCTGAAATCTGTTGCTAAAAATGGATTTATTACACAGTGTAGCCAGCTTTGCAAGATGTCCAACCTGTGTCCTTCCTGCCCATTCCAAACACAAGTGTCCCCATTTGTCCTGGATGGCCATTTGGTTTCATGCCTTGTTTTTAGAGGAAGAGATGAGAACCATGACTGACTGGTCTTTCACAAGGGTTTGCCCACCTCTGTCAGTTCATTTGTTCCTGAATCGTGCTTGTGTCTGTTCAGCAAAGGTGCCCTGGCAGGGCTGTGTTCATTTATGCACTTCTGGAGCTCCTCACGGGAAGCAGAGGGTCACCTTTCCATCCTTTGGGAAGCAGAGGGTCACCTTTCCATCCTTTCTTCTCGTGATGCGTGTGCCGCTCCCACGGACGCCATGTCCCGGGTGGGCAGGGTCTGGTCAAGCCCTGCAGCAACTGAACCATGGCTGAATTTGGTTTGTCTGAGTACCACTGGTGGGAACAGCTGTGTCCTGAGCATCTTCTGAGCCAAAGCACAGCTGTCAGGCAAAGGTGACTAATGTGGTGATGTGAGAACAAGTCAGGACCAAACACCGGAATTGTGTTACAGGGAATGCAATTATTGAAATGAAGGCTTTGGAAATCAGTGACAAATCTTGACTGCCTTGAGAAACCTTGAAGGAACTTCATTTTCAGGAAGTGGAACATGCTTGGCCTTGAAATACTGTCTGATAAAATGTTTCATTTGGGGCACAAAAATACCTAGTTATCTCAAAATAATTAATCATACACCTCTTGCATAAATTTATTAATTTTTAAGTTCTCTCTGGTTCCATCAGATTTATGCCTGCCTGCCTCTATTTATCTACATAGTCAGGAAACTGAAAATAGAAGGAAATATACATTGTAGAAGTTGTCAGTGTCTGTACCACATGTAACAAAATATATGGAATTGTTTAAAAATCTACACCTACTCCAGAAAACACATTATTAATAACATCAAGGGCCTGACACTGGCAGCTTACATTTCATTTTGCCACACAAGTCCCATGTTTCATTGTCTGGCTTCAGTATCTTTTAGAAAGCAGTATGTGAGAAGTGCTCCATATCTCATCTGAGGGATGAGAACAAAAACACCACTCTAGCCTATTTTTGGGCTCTGCTTTTTTTTCTGAGGGTGGGATTTGTTTTGATTTCTCTCCCTTTCCTCATCATTTACATAACTACAAAATTGCACCTGAGATATACAGGGTCCTTTGGCAGTTCTGAAATCACTAGGACTGGTGGTAGGGGCCGTGTTTTTGGCTTTGCGGTGATACATATGATCAGAGGATCCATTTTACAACTTTCAAAAGTAAGGCAAATTTGTTTCAACAGGAGCAGACTTCTTCTTAGAACTTTACACAAGCCATTTATAAGTTGCTTTTTTTGCTAAGACAATTATCCATCGTAATTTTTTTGGCCAAGGTATATTCCCATAGAGTGTGCAGTACGAGCAGAGCAAGGCCGGCGTGAGTACTCAATTTGATTAATTAATTCGATTACAATAGGTAGCAGCAGTTAATGTTTTATTTTGTGGTGCTGGAGCAGCAGTGAAACAGCTCAGTAACTGGCTTGCAGACACAGCCCTGCTTTCCCCCAGCTGGCTGGAAGCTGCACAGTCCCAGAGGCCTTCCTGGCTGACAGGTGATGAAGGCTTACCAGTGCTGACCCAGTGCTCATAATAAGATGAGGACTCGAGGCCAAAGAGGCACTGCCAGGAGCTTCCCAGTGCGTACGGGACAGCCAAGCCTTGGCTCTGCATCAGGTATTTTGGGAGCATCCAGGACAAAGCCTCAGGGGTCTCTAGGTTTGGCCACAAGGAGCACATTGCATGAGCAAGGTCCTCGTTTGCAGGTGCCTTGGGCACGTCCTGTGTCGGTGTCGCAGCAACGAGCCGAGCACAGCCATCAATACAGACTGGCAGCTGGAGTGAAGGATTGCGGTGCAAGGCATGATGTCTTGCCTCAGTTCTCCTGCTAACAGGCCAGTAAGAAAAATAAGGCCCTTGTGATTTATGCTCGCAGAGTAATCTCCACAGTAATGTGAAATATCGTAGCTCAAATGGGTGAGAACAATGATGGCTGTTACCATTTTTGACAGGCAATGGGTTTGGAGCTTGATGATGAATTGCATTCTGTCTGGGGTTTGTTCAGCCCACTTATCTTCAGGATGTCATTTTGGGTTTTGTTTTTTTCTTTACAAGAAAAACATCTTTTAAGTCCTTTGGTTTGATGTTGGAGACTTAACAGTTTCTGTTTGGTAAAGCTTTTTTCTTTCTTGTGATCTTTTCTTGGAAAATAGCTCTGCACAGATTCCTAAGTAAAAGTTTTGTATGTTTATCCTGCTTTGATAAGGTAGAATACTGTTCTTTCTTTTATCTTTAATTTTATTTTAATTGGATCTGCAACAAAGATACCTAATTATAGGAGGAATTTTAGTTTTGACACATTTCATGCTAAAGTATCACTAAGACACATAAATATGTCTGAATTTCAGACTCACAATTACATTTAGAGAAAGGAAAACCATATTTTATGTCAGATAACACCAGACCCTGAGATACTAAAGACATGGAATTATACACCAATCCCTTGACCTAGTTCTGGGAAGCTGGTGGTGAAGAATCTTCTGGAAGGATGGAATTTCAATACATATAGTAAGGGTGTATCTTGAAAAGCTTGTCACAGCTTTGCCTATTCTACTTCAGTAACAGATACTGTCCAGCCTCTCGGAAAGTCTCCTTTGAATGTGTCAAGGTAAAGCATGGACGGGGTGAAGCAATACCAGTGCTTGGCTGGGAAAGCCCCTTTTTGGGCAGAGGGCTCTGCTCAGCCAGTTGCAGCAAATGAACTCAAGGAGAAAAACCAACAACTGCTTTTAACAACTAAGGTCCTATGACATGGCTGAAGGTGGTAAAACTAAGTTCCAAACTGGCAGAAGAAAGCGGGATTTTGACTGTATGTAACAGGTTATGACAGTCCTCATTGCACCGTTAGTTTTGCAAATGCTTTTCTAAAGCTGAACTGTTCCACTAAAGTAACCCTGCCTCTTTCTACTGCCTTGGTCCCATCGCTGCATGAAAATCAGTACAACAGGATCTTGCTGGACTTAAGTTTTGCTCCCTTTTCAATCAGTGACACCACCTCTTTAGCTGCTTATTTCTTTGGGAAGTAGAGCCAAATGTTAAATCCTTACAATTTCCTCTGCTTCTAATTTCACTGGCATCAAGTTCTGACCAGTTACTCAAATGTTTTTAGTGTTGCAGGTGCCTTAGTGTTTATTTTCATTAGTGTACCAGTTGCTATTTTTAGCTCTTTAGTCTTTGGGTTGAATGAATACCAGCACAGATCTTTAACCATAATAAACATATGTTTTTAGCTTTGCCATTTATTTTTACATCTCCGTATCCAAATAATCAGGATGTGGTTACCTGTGAAGGTAGTGGACTGCTAATTCAAATTTCAATGCGCACTCACATACAAAAATATACACTGTAGAGGGTTACAGCTTTAAAAACACACAAACAGACCCCTGAGTTTATGTCAAGCAATGGCTGTTGCTTTCGGACTGAGAGACAATGGTAGCACCTGGATTAGTGCTTTGACTTTGTCCTTTGATTCCAGTGAACTAAGTTTGCCTCACCCCTACAGAGCAACTACCAGCTTTCTTCCTACCTGCCCACCCCTTATGGACAAGAGTAATAATGATTATATATGTATATATATACATACACTCTTTGTGTTTCTGCTTTTGCCAAGTGGCGAGTCAGCAAAGAATGGCAGAATCAGGCTTGAATTATACTCTGGGGCAGGACTTGGAGGCAGAGAAATCAGCAAATTAGCAGATGCCTTTGGCAAAAGGCCTCAGCCTAGCTTTTAATAACATCATCTGAAACATTCCCATTTGGGTGACTTGGAGGCACATCAGGTTTTAAGAGCTAGATCCAAACAAGGGCTTAAACAATGTAGGCTAAACCTATGGCCAGAGATAATCCCTGCAGCACGCAGCCTCCCCATCCTGAGCCTCCCAAAACTCCCTGCATGATTTAGAGGCTTGGTAGGCATCTGCAGTTCTGCAGCTGTGACACACGGTCAGACCACCACCACTCTGAGCAACATAGCCCTTTGCAAGCTTTGCCCACGTGTGTGAATAATTTCATTGCAGGATCCCAGTGGAAGCTGTGCCTCCCCTTAGATTGTGTTGACAACCAATGAAATACAGCCTTGCCTTAAATATGCTACTGGAGGGGTATATGACTTCTGTCATGGCTTTAAGCACCTCTCCAGCATGTGGGGAGGTCAGGCTCAGCCTGGGTGGCTACAAGCCAAAGTCCCCTTGCTTACAAGTGAGCATCCAGTTCATCTGGTTTTAAGGCAAGTTTGCATTCCTCACTGCTGCTGCTGCTGCTGCAAGTATTGCACCACTGTGCAGAAAGGAATCACAGGATTGGCAGGGCTGTAGAGGAGCAGAGGAGGGAGCTGATGCTGCGTGCAGAGGCATTCAGCTGGCTGAATTATCTCATTGCTGGGTTTTATGCAGTGACTCTGTCAGATAAAACTTATTAACAGCCATGGGGAGAGTTGCCCTTTGTTTTTACTTCTTTAAGACCTGTGGAGCAAGATTCCTCAGGGATGCAGCTGTGGAGTCATTAATAGATTGTTCTCCTTTGCAGATGCTGCAGTTCCAGCTCGTGGTGGTGCACTTGGCCCTTGTGATTGCCCTGCTGTGGTGGAACTCCAGCTCTGTGCTCCTTGCAGAGGCAGCTCCAGAGGTAGGTGAAGGTTTCTGGTGGCTGTCACATAACTGCTCTTCCTTGGATGTGTTTAACCACAGAGTGTGGAAGACCCTGAAGTATCCAAACACTGCTGGAAGGTGAAGGATCAGTATTGATTCTGTAAGGGCCGAGGAGGAGACTCAAGAAGAGAGAGATGCAAATTGCATGGCTCTGGGGGGACAGACAGAATGAGATCTCACCCAAATTCTCACAGCCCCTCCTGAAACACCAGGGGATTTCCAGTGTAATAAAACATTGTTCCATGGATAGAGAACTCCCTGAAGAGGGGACGAGGTGATGGCAGGGGGACAGCAAACTCTGATGCTGAAGGGAAAGTTTACTTCTTCAAGACAAATAACAGCATGAGAAGGCTGCAGCTTTCAGAAGCCATGAGATCCCTGAAAGATGATCACCTGTACAAAAATTACAAATTAAAGGAGACAGACTAGACCAGGAGGGGGAAGGAACAAAGTCACATGCTTAAGCTTGCAAAGGAAAGCAGCAGATTAAATGGAAGAGTTGTGTCATATTTCACCCAGGATGGTATGTAGGGGTTGCACCTGACAATACTTCTACTGCATTCCCTATTTTTATGTCATCTTGACATAAGGCAGATTTGGCAGGAAAGGTATTTTACATAATGGTTTCATGCCTTAAAAAAAAAAAAAAATCAAGTATCTTAAAGTTTACTCATAGTGGCACTGTTTGGCTCTAGGGTTTTTACATAAGTTTTAAGATTAACTTAAACGTTAGATGGCTACTGAAGAATACTGATGGATCCTTCTACCTTTCTCAGTCTTCACATAGGCATGACCTGATTTTCCAAAAGTGCTGCAGCAGCTGCTGTTCTAGTGCCACAGAGACCTGGTATCCTGCCTTCATTAGTGACAGATTTTTGTGAAAATAGTATAAGAACAGAACATCTCTGGAGACTTCTCAATCAAGAGACTCACACTGGATCAGAGACGTTTTAGCTGCTGATGGGCCAAAATTTGTCTTTGAACCAGTTTAAAATCTCAGTATCCATGACATCCTTTGGCAGCGCATTCCCCTTCATCTGTGTGCTGTGTTTAAAAAGTAACTCCTTATATTTATTTTAAATCCACCATCTGGTGACTTCACTGGGTGGACTGGGAAGCTCTTTCTCTTGAGGAAAAAAATTACTGGTTTTTATTCATTTCATTGCTGTTCCTAAGTTTGCAAACCCTCCACTATACCACCTACACCCACTCTCATCTCTGCTTATCTGTGAAGTTGTACTTTGTTCAGTGGTTCACCAGAGGAAAACTGTTTTCTACTTCTGATTATCATTTTAGCTGTCACTCTACTTCTTACAATTGCATTATATCTTTTGAAGACAAAGTAAGTGGGATTGCAAGGCATTCAAGAGCAGAGACTATTTTTGCCCTTCTAGTTTCAAGTGTTATAGTAGATATTTATCCCCACTAACCAGAAGGAAGAATTCAGTCTTTTAAAGGGCATCATTTGGTTGCAAGCCTCTATGGAAGTTTTATAACTCTGAAGGAGAACAGAAAGGACTGTTCTGTGTACTTGAGACTTACCAAAAGCAGAGTCAGGGACAATGTGAGATCCTTTTCAAAAGCATCAACAGTGCTACACCATTGGTGTGATCATGGTGGTCATGTACTTCTCCTCATACAAAAATCACAGATTTATACACTCCATCACTGTTTATCCCACCCATCAGTAGTGGGACACATCCCCACCACAACTGGAGCAAACAAGGATATTATATGCATCATCCATGTGATGCCTTCCTTCACAGTGTACTAAACCCACTGGGTGTGAATAACAAAGATAGTGGTGTGCTTCTAAAGACAATAAAACTCGTTTGATGGGGTAAGCTGTGATGTTTCTGTCTAATTCTGTGAAGATCAAGTGAACACACATTGAAGGCACATTTCATTAAGAGACAACAATTTAGGCTTGCTTTTGCAGACTAGCTGCTGCCCTGTATTTTTCTGCTGGATGCAAAGCAACTATTTCACTTTGATTTGTTTCATTTCTTTCTTGATAGACCCCAATACTCTCAGCTATCCTTATAGCAAGGTTAGGTTTTGAAATGGTGTTAAGCCTAATATTATAATTAAGGTTCAAACTGTTGTGTCAATTCAACAAAATGTTATTTCCTTTCCTCCTCCCCATGTAGTGTTACTGCATAATTACTTTGAATGTCAGTAGTAAGCAAGTTTATTTTGGGACATGTTTTGGATAACGATTAATTTGTCAGATATGAATGGAAACTTCTATAGAAGTTTTCACTACTATTTATTAGCATTCATTTAAAAAACATAAATCAGTTTCCTGAAAACTATTAGAACGGATATTGGAGCAGGCATTGGTGATTGCATTTTTCAGAAGGATTAAATTACTCAGTTCATGCTCTAAGTGATACTAATCACAGAGCTGAGATAGGGATAGTGGGATGGTCTGCAGAAATAGGCTTTGTGAAGTAACAAATTTTAATATTTCTCTCAATTATAATGAAAGCAAGTTCAGTTCTATTAAAAAAAAAAAATCAGACTTTGACAGAAAAAATCCTGTGGATGGAAAAAGGCCACATTTCAGAGAAGGAACTTGGTTTTAAAACATTGTCCCAGTTTCCATGTCCTACTAGTTCTGTATTTACAGAACTGCTGCTGTGACACTGGTTGAAATGGTTTTTTCCTGGGACTCGAGCAGCCAGCAAACTGAAATTTTACTGCTTTCTTTTGCAGCCTCTGGAGCTTTCTGCTTCTCTGGGCATGGGAGCTCATCCCATTGCCAGTGAAGAGAAGTCAGCCACCAACCTGGCAGCCAAACTGTTCCTTCTTGATGACTTGGTATCTCTGGAGAACGAGGTGACCGAGACCAAGAAGAAAAGAAGCTTCCCAGGATTTGGCTCCCCAATTGACAGAATTTCTTCAACCTCTGTGGATGCTAAAGGCAAACAGAGGTAAACTCTTAAATGCTCCTGCCAGTGCTAAAGTTGGAGGAAGGCTGTTTAGGTGGACACTGATGGGTTATCTTTGGCCCCCAGCAGGTTTGCTGGTCAGTTGTGAGGTGCCTCTGATCAGAAACCATCTGAACAGTGTCACCCTCCAGCTGGGATGTATAAAACATGCACTAGTTCATTTGTCCCTACAGTGCTGCACAGCTACCAGACAACATTCAAGTATATATGATTTCCCAGTACACTTCTTTCCACTGGTGTGAACTAATATTCAGCTTAACTTGCATTTCTGATCATGAACTTATTTAAAGCAAAAAATGTGCCTGAGATTCACAAGCAGAGGGGCAGGGCTGGGTGCTTTCCTGATGGAAAGAAGGTGTGGTGGAGTGTATGTTTTGAACAGAAAGATGAAGAACGCATCAAGAAAAAGGGCAGGCAGACAATAGAATGAGCTTCAAGACCTCCATCGGCTTTGGATAAATGTGGGTTTAATCAATACAGCAATACCTGTACAGCATGTGTTTGAAAATAAACTTGTTTATAGTAGGGCTAAGGAATGAATGATGCTCAATGTGTCTGGGGAGAGACAGCGAGTTTGGGGCAAAGCTTTTGGGGCTGTTCCCTGTATCTGAGAGCTTCACCGTCTTGTTCTGCTCTTCTGGTAACTGTCTTCTCTTGGATGGAATCCCTAATACCACAAAGTATTTAATAACATGCTTAAAGCTTAATCTGGAAATGGAAAGTATTCACGAGAGCCAGTCAGCATTACAAGTACTTTTTTCAAACAAAGTTTTACAATATTTGCTTGTTGTTTTTCCATTTATCCATAAGGCTTTTGACAGAAAAGTGCCATTAGATAGACACAGGCAGAGGCTGCTGCTCTTAAGAGGAGTAAAACAGAGGACTGAAGGACTGTGAACCCTGTCACAGTCGTTCAGCCAGTAGGAAACAGCTCCTTCCTGTAGGAGCGGAGCCGGTCACCTTTAGAGACCTGGGAATTAATTTGTGAAAGCTGATAAATAGATTGAGCCCCCGAATCGATGCAGTGTGTGCAGTGCTTGGCACAAAGCAGAAACTTCTAGAAAAGAGCAGATCAAAGGTAAGCCCACTTAACAGCTTGTTCTGACACGCACCGATTGCGGGAGAGCCCAGATCCTGGTCTGGCTTCAGCATCGGTTTGTAGCGCTCTGGAATCACGGGAAAAGCGTGCGGGAAGGCAGGAGGGGTAGAAAGATCCACAGGCAGACAGAGGGAGAGTCTGGGAATCTTAGACAAGGCTGTTTTTAGGAGAAAACGTCCCTTTTCCCTCGTAAGCGACGGCACAGGGACATCGCGGTGCGGCGGGTGGCGCGGTGTCGTGGCACGGGGCGGCCGCAAGAGGGGACGCTCGGCCGCGCTGTCGCTCTCCCGGGCACCGCTCCGCCGCCCCTCCTGTGTTTAACTCCAGAGCGTGACAGTGTTACAGCTCCCGGGCAGCAACACCGCCCCCGCCCCATCCAGTTCCAGCCTGGGCAATTCATTGCCCTGTTCTCCAGGCGGGCTCAGCACGGCTGTGACAGCCCAAGTGTCCCGCCTGTGCCTCCCATCTGGGGGGAAAGCAGTGCTGCTCTTGAGACTGAGCATCCCGGCTCTCTTTCCTTTGCCTTCCCTCGGGCTCAGTGCAGCAGTGCAGGCTGTGTTGGTGCCTGAGGAAGGCTCAGGCCATACCAATGGCTCCCCTTCCTTTGCCACGCACGTTCTGTAACCGCTCCAGCGTGGCTGATGCGGTGCACCCCACGTGCGTGACACACCACCCATTCCCATTCCCTGACCTCAGCTGAAAGGCAGCTAGAAAAGAGTCAGCGGGGCTGTGGGCGCTGGAATGGTGCACCTGGACTGCAGCCCGTGCCCGGGAAGTGTGAGGGAAGGACCTGCTCGGATGAGACCAAGGACTGCCCAGTTCTGGGTGGGGTGTGCACAGCCCCAGAGCCCCAGGGTGAGGGAGCTTAACAGTGCTGGCACAGAGTTAGACTTGAGTGCACCACAGCATTCTCTCCTGCTTGTTACTATGCAGTTGCCAATTTACAGAACAAAATTTATTTATGTTCCTCGACAAGGACGGATAAAGAATTAATCTCCCAGGGCTTCTCCTGAACTTGCATTTCACTGGCAAGAATTTCTGAGGGCAAGAGTTGAGGTTATTCTCAGTTGTAGGAAATCTTGCCATTTCCACAATTAATTAAAATAAAACTTCTGCTAGTGGGAAAAAAATGCTCCAAAATAGCTGAATTAAGATGGGAAAACTTCTTATTTTATATAAAAATAACTACAAGAAATATTTCTGTGTAGAAATTCTTTCACATGTTCCTCATACCTTCATTCATCAAATTGTCAGGAAATTTACCACATAGAGGAAAACCCCTAACCTCAAAACCTTCCCGTTTTCAATCTCATCAAAAGACTCCTATTATGTAACATTGATGAAAAGTACATTGCAGAGAACCTATAGGAAAATCCAGCTAGGGCTTCTCTGACTTGTCCCCTCTATTGCTGTGCAGTTCTTTCTACCTCCTTGCTTATCTTAGCCCCAGCTGGCCCTGGAGCTTTCAAAGACCCAGGTAAAGGGTCACCTGCAGTATGTGATACTGTGCAGGGAACAATTCCCCTTTGTAAATGCAGTGTATCGCCTTCCTTTTATGAATAGCAGTTAACCCGTGAAGTTAGTTTGCTGCCAAATAAAAATAGGGATAGTGGATCAAGCTCAGCCAGTCCATAGAACTGCAGCAATTCCTGCCTTTTGTCAGACAAGTGCAGCATCTTATTTTAAACCCTCACATCTTTGGCTGTTCCTGCACCACCGTTCTCTCTGAACAATAAGGTGTTAGTGGGATGAATGGAGGAATCAAACTTGCAGTACCATTTTGATTATTCATAGATGTCTTTTCCCAATTGTTTCCCTCCCTCTCTGCTCCTTTTCCTCATGCAGGAAAGTACTTGAACTGCCTAAGAGAAGATTTGGAGTTCCTCTGGACCGGATTGGAGCGAGCCACCTTGGCAACACCAGGGGTTAGCAGTTGCTGCAGGTAAACCAAAGCATTCCAGGTGTGGGCAGGCTTGGAGAACCCACCTGTCCTCTGTTGCTGGAAGTTCTCAGTCATGCCAGCAGGCTTGGGGAGAGTGGCTTAGAGAACGATGACTTCTTATAACATGGAATGCCCTAATTTACCACTGAGTACCTCTCTACAAGCAAGCATTCCTAACATTTTAATCTCCCCTAGTCAACCTTAGAGTGTGTTTGTCCAAGCCTTGCATTTCTGACATTGGAAAATGTAATGTTTACTGGGTTTTTTTGCCTACAGGTGCTTCTATTCTGAATGAGTGATGCTGTATTGGAAACATGACAGAGATATGGAAGATGCCTCACAGCATGTCTTGTCATTGCCCGATGATACGGCACTCAAGAAACTGACCTGCAAAATCTGTTTCAAGTTGCGTTTTGCAAATGTTGCATTTACAAATAATAGCAATTTCAGTTCATCAGGTCAGAATGTTCTTACAGCTGTGCACAGTGTCACTGATAGGAGACAACAGAGAATATGTATATATTTTTATTGCATGGCATTTATCTGTTAAATTTGCAGAAGTTTATTATTCTAGCCAGGACTGAGATTTTTTTTGATTGAAAATAAAACTTCCAGGGGTGCCAACAGAAGTCCATGAAAAGCAGACAGTTTACTTTGCATGTTTCTTTCTAGAGGAGAGCTGTTTGGTAGATGAAGGGAGGATATTAACAGTTATGGGACAAAGCTGGAATGCATTTGAGTTGCTGTTTGGGAGGAGATGTTTTCTGCCTTCACTAGGAGTTAGTCTGTGACAAGACCTTAGTATTTGTCCTGATGTTTTGAGTAGTCTCTCTCTTATCTCTGCACCATATTTAGACATGTTTTCATCATATGGCAGATCCTGAAATGTGGTGAGACTTTTAGTTGATGAATACTTTTCACTCCTCCCTATACATAACATAGGATAGCGTCCAAATATGAAGTCATCTGCTTCCAAGGCCATCTGCATCATATGCCTTATTTTAGCCTCTTGATGTGTGCACAGGGCATGGTCAGAATCCAACTCTAAAAGTTCAAGTATTTCTCACTCTAGCAAAATGTAAACATGTCCTCTCCACTTAATTTCAGAGTAAAACAGGTTATCTTAAATCCACTTTCATGCTTTTCACTTCTTTCCAGATTATAAAATATAGCTGAGAAGAGCTGTCTGCTGACATTTCAATGCTCAGATTCCTAGCTGATGTTTTCTAAACCTCACATTCTCTCTCCTTCTTGGACTTTGGTCCATGTCAGCTAAATTCCTCAGATTGCTATTCTTGGGAATAAATCATCCTTAGCATTGCAAAAGAAGATCCATTGAGAAAGGGATTATGCAGGATTAAGGAAAAAAAGTTATTCTTGCCAAACACCCTGTGCTAGGCAGGGAGTAATGCTGGAAATGGGAATTAAGTGTTAATTTCCTGATCTTATATGAGGCACAAAGCACCTGGCCATCAGCTAGAAAAATGGAGGAAAATAGAGTCAGCTCAAAAAAAAAAAAAAGGTAGTTGGGAAATTAATGAGACTTAAAAGCTGTTGTGAGAGTTGGGACTTTGGGACAATTGCCCAGGTTCAGCCATGGCAGGAGATGAGGCTCCCACTCAGGTGGGAAGAGCAGGTAACATCTAATTCATGTGCTCAGACATAGCAGGGGCCTCTTCAATTTTTGTCCTTGCCTATAGCCCTGCCCTGAGACCAAGACTGTCCCAGGCACAGAAAATTTGCAAGAAACTTCACTTTTCTTGACATTTCTAATATAGGCTGATGCTGCTGAGAGCAGTTGCACAAACCAGTGACTCACATCAAGAGGTGTCCCTGTCTTTGCCATCTGCCAGAGCACTCCAGCTGAGTTAGGAGCTCATTCCCCCTTCAGTGGGTGAGCTGTGTGTGAGGTGAAGCACTGCAGATGCTTTCCAGACCAAGCTCTTGAAAGTCAGAGAAAAAAAGAAGGGCTGTAAGTTCGTATGTAATGATCTTGAGTTTTTGCTCCCTGCTTTACTCTGGTCCCACTGCTAATTATCTGCCTTTAGGCTTCCAGGTGAAGGAATGGGATTGAGTGGGTGCATGTAGAGTGACTGACTCTAGACAACATTGTCAGTCCATGTAGCAGCAAGCCTGCAAATACAGTCCCAGGTAGTCCTCTGCAGTGCACTGCCACCATCCATGCTGAGCCTGCCCTGTGGTTTAAGGAACATCTATCTTCTTCCTCTGAGCTCATCCAGACAGGCTGCAGGTAATCTGCTTGCAGGGCAGCCATATGTGTGGGGCATGGGCAGATTATGGAAGTGGTGACCTGACCACTCAAACAGCTGCCAGTCAAAACAACCATGGCCAGAGTCAGTGCGTGACATGTTTTGGGAAACTGACACCAGGGGAATCTAGTGCTAACACAGCAGCTTTGCAAAGACATTGCTGGATCATAGAAGTATTTAACAACTGTCAGGTATTAGCCTGGGCTTCAAAAAAACCCCCAGTGTTTTAAAGGCTGAAAGTTGTGTGCAGAAATGCTTTTCATCTAAAGGACAATGTGAAAGCAAAGCAGGCCAGAGGGGTCTGTGGTGGTGTTGGTGGAACTGGGAGCAGGAAATTTCAGTCCTGCTCCCACTTCACTATGTGGATGACCTGGGAGAGAACAACAGTCTTTCTGTTCCTCTACTTCGTCCATCACTGAGCACACTGAGACTTTGTGTGGCTCAAGAAGCACTTGGCCAATGCTGTGTCAAATATGATGGTGTCTGAAAGGCCAAACGCCACAATTTGTTTTTGTAGTCAATATTGGATGGCTCTGGACATTGTGCACAGCATGGAAATTAGCAGATGTGAAATGAGGATATACTGCAGCATCCATTGCACACTAGACTTGCCCTGTGCTGCCTGGATTTGCAAATCCATTCAGATGCCTGTGAGGATTTTCCTCTAATAAATCCACATGGTCTACTAGAATGTCTCAGGGATATCCCTTTAACTATTGCCTGTGGGTCATTAACTTCAGCAAGAGTGACTGCCCAAGCATGGGCAAGGTGCGAGCAGCCACTCTGTGGAGGAGAAGGGTTTCAGTTCTGTGTGTTTAGGAGAAAGGACAGGACCCCCACAGTGACATGTAGAGGGCGAGCCTGGGGGCAACAACACCACCTCTGCTTCTAATTAGTTAATAAATTGCATTCAATACCTGCTGACACTGCAGCAGAAGCAGCTAATACAGCAGCATAGAGTGCCTGCCAGGAAATAGTGGGGTAGTTTGGGTACCACAGGCACTTAAGTAACTGCACTGATGGGATGTAGCACAAAATCGCTGCTAAGCAGCATGATGCATTACACTCCAGGGAATTCCTGTCGAGGGTCAGAGCAAGCTGTTAAATATCCACAGACGCTGTATTCCTTTTCCTGCCTTGCTGATGAGTTGTCACACCGGGTCAAGAAGGCATGGCTACAGCAAACAGGCGACAGATGGAGCCTGCTGCTCTGGCCTTTCCTTACACTGGGATTTCCTGCAAGCTGAAATCATCTGACCTCAACACCAGCTTGGGGCACTCAGTGCAACTCTTGGAACCCAACTCCCTTTCAGGTGGAGCACCAAACTCTTAAAGAAAGAAAGAAACTATTCTTGTCCATAGGGCATAATTTTTTCCTGGATTTGGTGCCAATATGAGGGTGTGTGAAAGCGTGCCTCTATGTGTCTTTTCACTCACACAAAAGCAACAGAAAGTGGGAAATGTGTTCTGAACCACCACCAAGGAAATAAACAACAACTAATGGTAACAGGAAACAGTATTTTGCATGTCATTAGACCTCACTGATATTATCAAGCTGGCTTTATTCCCTAGATGCTGACTTGGGCCTGCAACAGGATGAATAGGTCTCCTGTTAATGAAGTACATGCAAGGTACTGCTGTGGTAAGCGTGTGCTTCTTGCCAGAGCCCAAGGCAATGAGTGTAGGACGGCAATTACAGCTTTGGGAGAGGTAACATTTGGAAGAATATGTAATATGCAAGCTACAGTTGAATCACATGGCTCAGAAGAGCTGCAGAAACAGTTCAATGCTAGTCAAAATCATTCCACACATTCACAGTGGCTACCAGATCCTGTTCTCATTTAAGTTGTTGGAAACCTCAGCGTTAACATAAGGATCTATTTTGAATTTACATTTTCAGGAATGAGATCCTTTGTTTTTGCAAATAAATGTGGATAATGTGACTTGAGATGAATATATGTAGGAATCACTGATGGATTGTGATCTTTTCCTTTTGGACAGGGCCAGATATAATTCTGCAGTAGAAAAGGCCAGCTAGCACCTGCATTGACCAGCAAGATGAAACAAAAATCTCTGCTCAAAACATCTCTCTGGGGTGAGTAGGTAGAAACCGCAGGGCCTGGTCTGGTCCGGTCCGGTCCTATGAGGACAGTATCCCACACATATCTATGAAAAAGACCCAGCTCTCATTCCTGATCCTAGCCAAAACGAAGGGTCTGTTTCTCAGGCACATTAAAACCCTAGGTGTTTAATTGGACCCTTTTTCCGTTGTGAACTCCACATGAACCATTAAGGTAACAAGAGCCAACATCAAGGGAAATGTGCTGCACTTTGGGCCCCTGCAGGGGCTGAGAAAGCAAACAACACATGCTTCTGTGCAACAGAAAATCTTTATTGGAATGAAATCCAAAGGACCCAAAGTTCTCTGGCTGCCCTCCCCTGTGCACACTGTGGGACACGGCGAGGAGCAGCTCTGGCTCAGCAAGCTGAGGCAGGCAGCCCTGAGCCCTTCACATCACACCCAGCCCGCCTTCCTGTCCCAATAGCGGCCACCAGGGCGGCACAGGCCTGCTCAAGAGGCGACAGGAACCCAGACAGCGCTGAGAGCAGCGTCTGCAGGTATGAGCAGAGCCCCAAGCCCAGGGAAGCTGAGTTAGTGTTTAGTGCCTCAGGGGAGCTGGTGAGAAGGAGGAGAGTGCGCAGTGGCAGCAGCCTGAATGGCACACACAGCACAGCACAGAAAGTTGGGTAGCATCTTCTGAGTAAAAGATCATGGCAGGTTAAACCTGGAAGGAAGGAACAGTAGAGTGGCAGTGGGCGGCCAGCTGCTGTCACGATCCCTGTTAGGCCTGGCTGTGGTGCAGTCATGGAGGATGGCATCCAAATTAGCAGCACGATGAGAGAACAGAACAAACTCTTAACACGTTAATACCCAGCAAGGCAGTTTGGGGAAGGGCTCATCTTCATCCTCCAGTCCTGACAAGCCTTCAGATGCAGTATTTCCAAAAGCAGGCTGTGAAGAGATATGAAAGAAAGATATCAGCACACAAGAGACTTTTTCCATCTTTCCACTCTAGCCCTGGAGAAGGTTTCAAGAGACCCATGTCTTGAGAGAGCTGGGGCATGAAGCCAGCATTGTGCTTTCAGGACACATCTCAATAACCAGCTTTGACTTCATATCACACTTTCAGAAGGGGTTTCTTTTAGCTGCTCATAGTGTAAACATGGGGTCTTAAATGTTGTTGTCATGTTGCTTGATTTAAAAGGGTTCCTTTTGTTCTACTTCAGCAATGTCAGTTGTTTCTTTCCTGTCTACTGGTCAGCAGTTTTGCTGCTTCAGAGGTGTGTGCAGGGTTTTCACCTGTGGCTGACTGGAGGAGCAGGATACTGACTTGGAGAGATTGGATGTGGTTCTTAATTTTTTTTAAAACCCAGTCACTACCACTCTGCTATCAGCTATCCTCCAAACAACACTGATCTCTCTAGAATCTTCTAAGAAGACTAAATGAGGGAAGGATGTATATTTTGGTATTGGAAAAAGTAGCTGTATCACAACCAGCATGAATCCCATGTGAATATCCTGTCATCAAGTATGAGGAGAGATTTCTACCTGGTTTTTGAAAGCAGGATCTTGGAATAAAACTCCTACTGAATCAGCAGTGCTCATGCTGAGACATGAGCTCCTCCCATACTGGAAGGACTTTAGATGAAGACAAAGATTCCCTGCTTTCATTTCTGTCAGAATCTGATTTAAACCTGGCAAAGGGAAGTAGTTTTATCTACATTAAACCTTCCAGACTGGTGGAGGCCTGAATTACATTAGCCAAATTAATGACAGCCTCCAGGGGTGCTTATAAATTGCATATTGCCTAAGGATCACCTAAGCACTTAAGCAAGCCTTGCACAAAGGGATTTTCTCTTGGCTGTCTGGCAGTTGTCAGCTTCCACGTGCACTGAGCATGTGGGCTAGAGGGCAGAACCAGCTCTTTTGTTTTTAGGCCAGATCTGTCATCAGTGACTTCTGGTTCACAGCTGCTACTGCTTTGTGGAGGAATCCATTGAAAGCCAGAGTGAGCAGCACTGTCCATGTGCTTGTCAGGGCCAGCTTCACAGGAGCACTGGTGCAATATGTTCCTGAGCCACTGCATACAGACTGGAAAAAGCTTGGAGACCAACTGGAGGACATACCAGGTCTCAGTTCCCTGCATTCTTGGTTGATTTCCACATCCTTTTTAGCTGTTTTCAGCAGCAGACAAGTGCTCCTTTTTTCTCTGTGGGGAGGCAGTGACCCTGCCAGAGGGGAATGCCTGCAGTCCACATGCCTCATTATGCCTCCAGCAGTTGCTTTGAGGCCAGAGCAAAGTGAGGGGTGCACTGCAGGGATGTGTTCATACAGAACTGCTCCCCTCCAGGGCAGGCACTCATGGCTCATATAACCCCACACTCCTTTGTGAAAAGCAGGATGTGACACTGCCTGCCTCCAGGAGGTCCTGGTGTGCAGACCTGGAGTATCTGCCTCGACAGCAGACAGAGTTGGGGACACAATCCTCACCAACTGCGAAACCAGCCAGCCATGAGAGGGCCAGGACTGCTCGAAAAGCTGCCGACCAGCTGTTTTCCAGCGTATTTAGGGCATGTTTACTCTAACTATCTTTGCTGCACAAAGGAAGGCTTGGAAATGAGAGCGGACAGGATGGCTGCAAGGCTCAAATCCTAAACCTACCTCGTTTTTTGGGCTGGGATGCTGAGAGACTTTCCAAGGCATAGGCCACCTCTGACCCATCCTCAGATGAGAGCTGATCCTTCAACTTCTCCAGCTGCTTGAACAGAAACACAGCAGTAAACAAAGGCCCCACTGTGAGGAGCTCCACAGAGTACTGGCAAGTACAGGGCAAAGAAGCTCCATGTAAACTGCCTGACAGCATCACGGGGAAGGATAGGGTCTTCCCTGGAGCAGGACCATTGCCAGAGGATCTGCCTTTGGAGCACTCACACCTCCTCATGCCCTCCTTCATTAAGCTGCTGGTTTGGTGGCAGTGGTGTAGGCACTCCCTGCTCTTTCCCTCCACCCCAGGTATAAGGCCCTGTGGACAGGAGGCTCTGTAGAAGGATATTGCAGCACTAAGAGTCAAGAGAGTGCTGGGGCAGGAGGTCTCCAGGCCTCCAGACACTGCAGCAGAGGGCATCGCTTCTCCGCTGCCCTGGGCTGTCCCTCCTCTCTCTCCCTCACAGTTTTTGCCACCTTCCCTTGCTTATAATGTGGACAGTCCACTGCATTTCTTCATCTGTAGCTACTCTGTTCTTGTAGACTGGGAACATCTACAGCCCTCATCCCAACTTCTACTCTGGCAGAGCTGCTCCCAGAAAGTCAGAGCTTAATGTCCCTCAGCATGGGAGCAAGGGGCTAGCATAGAACCTGGCAGCCTCCTGTCTGGCATGATGCACTGGGATTTTTCAGTCTGAAGTGAAAAGTGCCGTGTGGAACCCAGCAGGACCTCCAGCATTCATGCAAACAGCTGAACAGCTGGACCTGGCCTGAGAAGGGGGAAAAAGCACTTCCACTGCTCACAGGGTTTGGGGCACATGGGGAGCCATGCCAAGGTTGGTGCAGACCTTTCCCTATTCCTGGGCAGTGGGTGTAGGATGGGGATGCTGAGTGTGTGCACTTCAATAAGCCCAGCAGGGCTCTGACCTTGAGTAGGACCACTCTTACTAGCAAAGAGTCCAGAAAAAATTCTGCTTTAGGCAGGCAGTGGCTTTCCCTCCAACTTCAACCCCTTACCTGCTGGAGCCAGCTCATTCAATGCCTAGGAAGGCAACATGACCTCCTCTTCCCATTCCCTTTTCTCCTATAGACATTTCTTTTGGTGCTTAATTCTTTCCTGGCTTGGCCTTAACTGGCCTTTTACTGGTGACAGAGGCAGGAGCTGCTCAGCTTTTATTGCACCAGTCTATAGCCCTGTTCTCATTTTACCTTTTCCAGCTTGTGCAGCTGTTTAGCCCAGGTTCTGCTTTGCTCTTTTCTCAGTTCATGCTTACCTTATAGCAGCAGGGGGAAGGGTAGCAGGATGCAAAGCGGGAAGGATAGGGCATGAAGACAGCTCACACAATTGTTTAACTACTCATGCAAGAACAGGCATCTATGTGTTTATGCATTTGCTCCTTTTACCTCTTCAAGCTCTTCAAATTTCTTTGCCAGCTCCCAGTCTGCAAGAGGGAAGAGAGTAACATCAGTTATCTGCATTGCTTCCTGAAGCTCAGATTAAAAACCCTTTCTTCATTTGCCCTCTCCAGGGGCTGACAAGCAAAGACCTAGTTATCATTTAACTCCTGTTAGTGATCTTCAAATGAGTGACAGCAGAAATGGACAGAAAAGCAGGTTTTCTCTGCTGAATCCTATGGGACTTTACCCTAATTCTCCGTTATGAGGGAGGCTTCTTTACTGCTCACCAGGCCGTAGGGGAATTGGCCTAATGAGGTCACTTACTGTGTGATACCAATTCGGGTGAAACTCTTCACTGCTTTTTAATTTTTATCCTGTTAACAGCAAATCTCTAATGCTGGCTTTTCTGTCACTGGCCTTTATATGAAATTCCATTGCTTCCTTTAAGACTTGTTTATCCTCACATCACCCATGCAGGCAGAAGTCAGAAGACACAAATTTAGCCTAACATAACTTACTGATTTTTAAGTCAGGAAAGATCCAGGCTGGTGGAGTGGAGCAACAGGAGAAGTCACATAGCAGTAAGTGCACAGATTCCACACTTCTAAATGTTAGGGGAGCACAAGGACCGGGGGCCCAGCCTCATAGATCAGACTTAGAGATCTCAAGGCTAATCAGTACTGTACTACTGTCAAAAAACTATGCAGGTGGATGAATGAACTGCCCTGAGATATCCCATGCAGGAGGAGGGGAGAGTTAGGTGCCTAGGAACAGGATCGAAAACATCCAGCTGAACTGAGAAGAGCCTGGACTAGTGATAGGGAAAGCTGCAGAGTGGGGAATTTCAGTCTCACTGCTCTTTAGGACTGAGGTACCTTATTCCAGACTCAAACTGATGTCAAAACCAGTTAATTTTTTAATAAGACAGATGAGCTCTGTCAAAGCTGAGTGACTGGCTACAGTAGTTCTCCTGGGAGGGGAGTACAAAGTGATCAGATGGTTTTAAGTGCTAGTTTGGGAAAAAATGCACTAAAATAAGCAGAAGAGCCAGGAAAGAGCTAAAGAATGTTTTTGCTGGGCCCCACAAGCCAGCCAAAAAACAGCCCTGGAGCTGCCTCTTTTCTCTGTTCCTAACTTAGCAGCAGGCATTGGTCTGGATCATCAGGGGGATTTAAGACATAATTCCCCTTGATTTCAGATTTCAGATAAGACTTCAGCACAAAGACACATTGCCAGACTTGGACTGTTTTTTTTTTTTGAAAATTTGAAACTGAGCAGGAGGGTGCCAAGAAAGGGCTGACTGCCCTCTTGGTTTCCCCTTCAAGAAAGAAGCAGTTTTGTTGAAAAATCCTGAATATTTTCTGATATTCATCCAACAGTAAAAGCAGCAGTTCCTAAGCAAATCCATTACATCAAGATTCGATTTGAGAGATGAGATGGGGATGGAGTCAGGAGGAGTGGGCTCTGCTCCTGGCACTATCAGCAATGACCTCAGGCAGATTCCTCCTAAGTATGTCTTTACAGACTCATAAGGTAGAGACAGGGATAGACAGACCCTGGCATATCTGTAAGTCAAAAGTGTCACTGTAGAATTATTATTATTATTATTATTATTACCTCTTTCAAAGTTTCAAGTGCCTGTTTTGGCCTGATTTTTGCAAACTGTAAGTTTGGCCAATGACTGCTATGAATAGAAAATGAACAGCGGTTGAAATTTGGAACAGATTATTTCAGACAGGGAGAAGGAAGTTAATTTATGGATGAAGCCTTGAGAAACTGCCTGCTGTAAATCCTCTGTCTCTGCTCTGCTCAGAGATTCATTGTATTCAATTGTCTGGCATAAAATGCAGCCTTTCCTCTAGGAGTAATAAGTGCAATAATCCATAAACCTATCATAAAAATGTTATTTCTTGAATGCATCCACTTTGCAAGAAGAATGCCTTTGTTAGTATAAGGGCTTGATTTATTTATGTTTATTTATTTGTTCCAGGCTTGTTTAACCGCTGCCTTGCTGCATTAACAAGGGTCTGGGGAAGAGCACTGAGTGAGTTTGATAAATGGATTTTCATAATGACATTTTTGCTGGGCCCCCATCTCAGCTGTTTTCACAGGGAAGGGCAGCTTCCTGCTCTGAGACCACCATAGCCAGCCCAAGCCCTCCCCTGGCTGCAGTGGCCATGGGAATAGCTGACCCCTGTAATTCATTTGGTGCCTGTGATTGCTGTGCCTCATGCCAGGGAAAGCCCAAGTTTCTCCTCAGCAGGTCTGAGTTCAGTCACAGGAGGGTGGCTTTTAAATTTGGTGTCTGTTCACAGAGCACAGACAGGAAGAGCCTCCCTCCCCCAGCCCATCCTCGGTGGTTGTGTGGGAAAAGTGGGTTGTCTCAGCCTTTTCCAGCAGTAGCAGGGCTTGAGGCAGGAGCTCCCCATGCCCTTGTCCCAAACTACGCCTGACCCCAAGGATCTCACCCACATGCTCTCTGGAAAATCTTGGTGAAATCCCCCTGCCCCAAATTCTCACAAGATGCTGCTGGCTTCAGCATGTCTCGAAGACACTGAGCTGTCTCTCCAAAGCACAGGGGGCTGTGCGGGGTGTGGGTGGAGAGGTGACTCCCAAAGCTGGTCCGTGCCCTGAGCACTGCACACAACGTCTCAGGGATAGCAGGGGCACAGGGACTCAGTAGAAGCTTTTTTTGGTTTTACTTATGTACACACACATGTTCCCAGCAAAATGTTGAGTGTCTGAAGATCTAGGGTACGTGGGTTTTGGCAGCTTTACTTTGCCTTCCAAAAGCAGGCCCAGGAGCCCCATGATGGGGAGCATCTGACATGAATCACATGTAGGCACCATACAGGGTGCTGCTTTTACCTTCTGAGCAGCTGGTATTTCTGAAGAACCTGAGAAGCAGGTTCCTTGCATTCATGCAAACACAGATTCAAGAAGCAGAGATCTCCCCTCCCCTTCACTTACCAATATTTTCTGGCCTCCGCCATGCGAATTTCTTATTAAGAAGCAGAGTCAGCAATGTGTCCTCGTGATTTGTGTCTTCTCTCTCTGGAAGCACTCGGTTCTCTGCAGCACATAAAACACATCTTTCTCAATCTCATCAAATTAAGAATCAATTAATCAATTGATGCAATTAATCTCTTAATCAAATTAAGAAGGCTAAGAAGTGGAAGGAAAATGTCTCCTGCCAGCACTCATCAGGGTGGAAGGAGCTCAGTAGAAAAGGAAGGTATGTGAGCACAGAATAAAATATCCAGGCAGTAAGGGCTGCGCAGTGGAAGGGTGTGGGATGGGGAGCCCTGCCTGCCAGCCCCGGGCTGCTGGCCAGTTCCACTGCAGCCTCATCAGCACGACTGGCTGCAGAGAGCTGGAGACAGCACCTTGATTTACACAGTCCCGAGCTCTCCTGCAAGACGGCTGGAGTGGGTGTCTCTGCAAAGCCACACAGGAGCCCACGGCATCCTCTCTTCTCAAAACTGCAGGTGTGCCCCTGCTCACTCCATGCACCTTCCCAGGGCTGACAGAGGTGGGGAGTCCCTTCTCATGAGGGCTGAGGTGTGGGTACCACAGCTGAACAGCCCTGCAGCCCCACAGCCCTTTCTTGAGCTCGTTCAGCCTTGGGACTGCTCTGTCTGATTGCCAGTGGTACTGAAGGATTCTTCCTGAACAGAGTTTAAGTGTGGAGGAACGTAAAACAAGACAATGAAGAATTTTTCCAGGAAAAACCTCCCCAAGCTGCTGTCCTAAAGAAATTTGGACCTCTCTAACAGGCTCCTTCAGGGAACTTTCTCAGTGGTTTTACTTCAGTGGTTGTGGCTATGCCCTCAAATGAATGGTTGTGAAGGTCAAGGATTCAGCAGAAACCAACAGACACAGGAGATGGGACTACTCAGTGCTCTAAGGCTCTGAGACCTTCCCAGCCCTGCTAAACAGATTTCCAGAGTCATCTGAGACTAGAATGTCACACTAATTTTTGAGAATGACAGAACAGGAGACTTTATAGGGAGAGTGGCCATTAAAAAAATCTGAAGTCTGAACAGCTCTGCCCCACGCCCAGACCCTGCAAAGCCCTAAAAGGTGCTTACAGAATTCCATGGGAAATATTAAGAAATTATATAGAAAGGCTTTTTTTCTCTTCTTCCTGGATCTTTAGGACTTCTGCTCAATGCAGTCTCATATGGCTATCAGCCACTCTGAGGGGATGAATGCGATAATTCTTGATACACATGAAACAACACATTGTACCAGACGAGCCTGAAGGATGCTCAAGAGTTTGTGGGAATCAGCTCCATTTGTTAACGTCACACAAATCTGCAGAAACTGAGGGACGCTGGCCAAAGGGATGCTCCAAGTATTTGGCCAGACTCAACCCTGCCTCATGCTGCGGCTGAAGCCGCTGGTCCCGATTGTGATCTCTGGAAATAAACCCTGGGGAGTGAGCAGAGCGACCTGCAGCTAGCACAGAGTGCCATAAACCTCATTCCTAGGCATGAAGGACAGTTATAATTTTAAAATAGCTACTTTTAGTTTTTCGGAGGATTTGCTACAGGGAAAAAAAAGCAACGCTATAAACACTCCAGTAAAAGCTAAACAGAAGCAGGATTTAGATAGAGTGGCCTGTGTAAAGTTTTGGTTGTAATTACAAAAATAAATAGGTGATATAACATGAAAAATAATTTGAAAAGCAATGTCATTTTCAAGCCTATATTTAGCTGCTCTTTTCTTTTTTCCACTGCCAAGTCTCTTTAAGAAAGAGCACTAATGATTGACATTTCCCTGCAGTATAAATTCAAGTTAAGATTAATTTAAATTATGGGAGAAGTACATATAAAAAGAAGTTCTGTGAAGAAAAAAAAGTTCAGCATCACCGTACCACTGACATTTATGAGCTGTCAGATCTCATATGGTACATACTGGAATTGCTACTCTCTGATATTTTAATGGGGTTTTTTTTTAAAAAAAAAATTCTTATGGGAGAGAAAGAGCCACCCTTACCAGATTTTACCAGATCTGATATTTTCACTGATTAGCAGAAGGTATCATACAGCCAGCTGCAGATCAGAAGGACACCTTTAGCTCATGCTAATATGAACAAGCCTCTCGCCAGCACCCAAGTTAGCAGATTGTTCAGTATAGCTCGAGGTTCATTTTGCCTCCTTTCCCGGAGAAGTGAGTGTTGCATTGGCCATGGCAAGCAGCAAAGTAAAAAGAGAACCACCTACCTGGGTCATGCAGCCTGTATTCCAGCTTACCTTGGAGTAAAAAAGGGTCTCCATGCGTGGATGGGACACACAGAGTCATGATCAAGATGGTCAGCACTCCCAGACCCAGCTGGGTAGACCACATCTTCTCCACGTTCCCAGCACCCAAAAGCATCCTTCCTTCAGGCACGGTGGAGGACTTCAGTGCAACCAGTGCCAGATGAGCTCACTTTTAAGAGGCAGTGGATGTGCCGTGATTGCAAATGGCCTTTGGAGGAGGGGAGAAAAATATCTCTTGAGATATAATTCAACCTGTCAATATGATTCACTCCGTTGGGAGTGGACAGAACAACCCAGTAACATATGTTAGATGGAACCTGTTCAATGTATCTCGTATCAGACTGATCTAATGAATTCTGATGTTCCCACAGGCGTGCACTGTTCACGCACGTTGATATACATTCCATACATACACACATTAAAAATACTTTTTAAGGGCTGCTGCTTTAACGGAGTTCAGGCATGAGGACTCCCACGTTAGCAAGGAGGATTTGTCTAATGTACAAGCTGCCATATTTTACCACTTTGGACAGAATCAGGTTAATGGGGTTTTGTAATTTATTATCTCACTTCCTAGTGCCTATATTAATTAATGTGAGATATAATGAGTGCTGAAGTGGTGGGAAACAGAGGGGGAGAGCTCTTTTCATTTAAGTGATTGGAGAATGTTGAGCGTGTCTTGCTCACTGTGACTTATGGCTTTGTCAACGGGAAAGGCATCACACCCTATTTTGGGATTATGTCTGAGTGGGGGAGTGCAGATTTGGCAGTAGACATGGAATACGTCAAGGATGGGCAAGAGTCTTCAGTTTTTTTCTTGGGGAAAGAAAGAAGTGGAAGGTCAGATGCTGGTTCTGGCTACACAGCCTTGTTTTATTATTTTAGAGCAAAGTACTGAGACACATTGCATATATTCCATGTCTTCTCAGGCCATGACTACATTTTGGTTTGACTTCCATTTGTTACCTATCCATCACTATTGATCAGGGACTTGCTACTACTGTTCCACAACAACCTTACCAAGAAAAATATTGTAATAGTAACAGTGCTAGGCTTTGTTCTTCTCCTCTTCCTGCAGAACTGAATCATCTGTACTGGTCGTGGTTTAAGCCCAGCCAGGAACTAAGCACCACAGAGCTGCCAGCTCACTCCCCCCGTGGTGGATGGGGAAGCGGATCAGGGCAAGCTCTGATTTGTACATGCACTCCTAGTGACTCACTGTGTGTGCTTTTTTGACACCACGTCATGCTAGATTACCCAAGATAGCTTCATCTGATGGTACCTGCACTTCATCTCAGCTAAAAGACAGTACCATTTCCATGTTTGGGCTTTTGGCTTCTGGTCCCCAGCTCTCCCTACAACTTGCTCTATGCCTTGGATAGAAATTGAATGACAAGCCTTTTAATAACCCTTGTAATATTTTATTATTTGTTATATTATTAACAAAAATGGAGGGGGAGAGGCTCAGATTTGTTGTGGGACATGACTATAAAAATGGATGTGATGCTTCCATTAATGAAGAGTTCTCTACTGAGAAAATATTCCAAAATTTTTTCCTGGAGATATAATATGTACAAATAAACCAAACTTGTAGTTTGCCTCAGATTTGTGACCTAGCGAACAGCTATCTGAAGTGCTCACCTTCTTCTTAAAGTTCTGTTTGGACTGAAGGACACCTATGTCCTTCTGGAACACTTTTCCAGCCACCTCTGCCTCCCTAAGGTGCCAGTTGCAAAGTGGTCAGAGGTGAGTAGCCCCTGTGAAGCAGAGGCTATAACTTGATGAGCACCACTTTGCACAGGAGTCCAGTGTGGACAATAGCAGCTCTGACTTTATATCCTCAAGGGAAGCTAAAGTCCATTTTAATTTAGAGCTAAATGGCTAAATCTCAGTCTGTCTTGAGATCTGCTGTGAAATTGACTTTGCCTCGATTCAGAAAGTGGGTTTCTCCATCTCATCTAAGTTTATGCAAAATCTGCAGATCTCTGATGGTTTTTCCCAACCTTTGGCTACAAGATCTCATGGGCTATTGGCAGGCTTTTTCAGGAAGTTGAGCTGTTCCTGGGATTTCCTCTTTCACTGCAGAGAAACTTCAGTTCTGGATCATTGCAACTGTTCAGCCCCCAAAGCAACTCATGTAGAGACTGTGCCACACCTTTCAAGTGATGGCTCTGGTGAAGGTGGGGAACTGCCATGCTACATTTACACATGAGAAGGAAGATGACTGGATGCTGTGAGGAGAGGAAAAGGAGATGGGTTGGTGGAGAGATGCCTGGCAGTAGCCACCAGGCATTAGTGAAATTTTTGTATTTTTTGAAGTTATGAGATAATTGATTTGCACTGTTGGGCTTCTCTAAGTCTCCCACCTGGAAAATTCCTTTGCTTTTAGCCCATTAGTACAGGTGCTGGAAATAATATTAAATTTTATTGTTCTTATGTATTTTATTCTCCATAGGAAAACAGCACAGTCTCCATATTCTTTCTATTACTTCACTCATTGATAATGTGTGATAACTGATAATGTCATTGATAATCATCCACTGAGCACTTGTGTCTGGAGTTCAAGGATAACAAGAACATGAATATGTAAGCTCCATCTCTGCCTCCCATTGTTCCAGTCTGTCTAAGCCCCTTCGTGTAGAAGTTTCTCTTTTCACAAAGCTTTGCAGACTTCAGGTAACCCAACACAACCAAACTGGAAAATTGACAAGAGTCAACAAAACCAACCAGCCCAGAGGGGAGGAATAGAGAAGACTTGGTCCAAGCAGGTGGCACCAAATCCAGCTGTGCCAGCTCTGAGTGTGAGAGAGATGAATGAGAGTGTCAGTGCCAGGAGGGTGTTAAAGGTCCTGAGCATCCTCAGGTGGGGCCTCACCACTGTCTCTGCCCACCAGCTCAGGAGACCCATTTAACCTCAGCCTGGTCTCCTGTTTTTCCCAGAGCTAGGCTGGAGGAATGCTGCTCTGGAGCTCAGCTATGTCCTTGTCTGCTCATGGTCTCTATTGATCTGGACCCAGACCTGCAAGTGGACTTCCTTATTGGACCACAGCCATGTCCCATCTCTGTGGACCTGTCTGGTGCTCACTGAGCTGTGTTTGTCCCTGACTGCTATCATCAGGCCTGATTCTGACCAGTGCATTGACTTCCTTCTTGACCTAGGATCTGCCTCATCATTGTGGGCTTCCCTGAGCACTGGGGCTCTTGACTGAACCTGGCTGCAGTCTCTGATCCTGCCCTGCTTGCCCTTCTCAGGATGGGTCCCTGTCCTGCTGTCAGCATCACTGCACTTGGCTCCCTGTTCTTTAGGGAACAGCCGGCCCTTGCTGCTCTCTGACATCATCTTCCACAAAATGTTCAGCTCCTCTCTGTGCATGGACTCCTCTTCCCTGCCATGTGGGTTGGTAGATCTTGCAGCGATTAAGATTTTCAGGTATGTTATATAAAATCCCAGTTTCTCTTAGGTTACTTTGAACTTTGCCATTAGCTCTAATGAAGGTAGGACTGCAGTCTCCACATAACCTAACCTGAATTTAATCCCAAAGCAGTAACCCCTGCTGTTCCACAGCAAGCCTCAGACAGCTGGAATTCCATGGGGGGTTTGAGTGACTCAGTGCAGGAGGCAGTGTTGAGCTGCTGAAAACAAGAGAACAAAAAAGAGCTGTATTCCAGAGCCAGCTTGGAGTGGCAGGTTTCCAGACCACTTTATATGCTGTACATTTGGGGTTTGGAGAAAAAAAAAGAATATTTTCCCTTTTTCAGAGCTTCCTGAGAACACTTAAAACATCACATGCATCACGGATTTCAGCTGAACCTCATCAGCATCCACAGACTTTGTCAGGGTCTTATGGTCTCCACTTAAGCATAGCTTGTTTCATCCCAAAGCAAACAACCTGCTGAGTGAGGACCTGTCAGGGAAGTGCCTTTATTTAAGGTACTTAAGAAAGCACGTATGAACTGTCCCGCAGCCTCTGCACCAGTGTGGGACTTAGCTGTAAGTAGGTCGTCTTAGCTGGTAGAGACAGGACTTCACTCTGTGTGGTACACATGGAGAGATTCATGTATTGCTGTTTTCTTGCCTGGAAAGATCCTAAGAATAAGATGAGGATGGGGAATACCAAAGAAATTTAGAAGTGGGGAGTGGACATGGCTTGTAGAGGGAAAGACAGAATGGGGGCTTGACAGTGCCAATAAATCAGGGAGAAGGTGGTGAGCATTTAGCAGGCAAGAAAAGAGAGCTGCCTTCACAGCAGGAGTGAAATGAGCTTTGTACAAAATGTCTGAAAGACAGGAGTCATCCCGCTCCCCATCCTGGGCAGTGGCTTAGTGTTCCCACCTGTCCTTTGACATGTCTCTATCTCCTCTGTCTATTCACTTACACAACAAACTGTTTTCATCTTCTGTAGCCAAGTCCTTTTTCTCTCCCATGGTGTCTGCATTTCTTGACTGTATCACCGCAGTAGATTTATTACCATTTGTCTGTCTGGTAGGAATCAGAGGAGAAGATACTGAAATGCACCCTGTGCTCTTCAGCCTTCATCCCTTACATATTTAATGTCTGATTTCTCCTCTAACTGAGTTAGAGGGCCAACTTGAGAGAACAAAGCCCACTCTAGAATGTTATTTAAAGCACCACTGGAAGGTGCTGAGGTATTCTGCTGATTGTGGTGCAAAGTCCCAGCCAGAGCAACTTGACTGCAGAGAAGAATTAAAATATGCTCATAAGCCAGGAGACTAACTCCCCTTGCAGCTTCCTGAGAGGAGGGAAAGAGATGTAGTTATAAAATGAGATTCTCTGTCCCTTAGGGGACTGTTAAAACCAGTCAATATTTATGAAGCTTTTAGTCTGACTCACGCAAATTGTTCCCCCTTCTATGTGCTTGTCTTTGGGGCTCAGCTGTTGCTTGGCCTGTTACTGATATAAAATTAGATGTTGTGGTTCAACTGTATCCTTGCTTAGAGAAAGAAAAGGGAAAGGACCAAGGCAGTGTGTACAGCAGTTCAGCTGCCACCTCTCTGCCGGTAACCAAGGATCACACAGAGGGAAGCATCACCAGCTCACATCTGATGGGCATCGTACTGAAGAGAACCATCTCCTTGAGGTTAAGACTGTGGAGGGCAAGGAGTGAAGCAGGACTGCCTGCCTGGCTTTCACCTCCACTCCAGGGTTTGCCAGGAAACCATTCAACTTCTCAGAGAGCAAGCCAGCTCCAAAGTGTTGCCCTGGAGTGAGGGGCTGAAAGAGTAAATCAGGAATCTAAAGGTGTTAGATGTGGGAGGAGGCAGCCTATGGAGAAAACAGGGAGCAGAGGCAGTCATGCCACAGTTTTCACTTCTGCCTCTTAATCCTGAGCTGAAGCACCTCCTCCAGACTCAGCCTCCCTACTCACTGGGGTGACTTGGCTGAGGTTCCTGGTGAGGAGAGGAAGGCAATATGGAAACCTCTTCTGCTTTGAAGTGTGCCATGACCTGCTGGTCTCAAAGACATTTCCAGTGATGCTCCTGAATCGTAAATATTGGTGTGCCTGTGTAGGACTAGTCTGACCTCCATGCCAGGACAGTGTCCTGAAGAGGCATGATCAGGAATGACCCAGTTATACCACCAGACTTACCCTGAGCTTGACCCATCTCTGTTCTAGCTTGCCTTCTGCAAGCCCCGAGGTCATCCTGGATGATGAATTTAGCTTGTGCATGTATTACTTTGAGTAAAGACAAGGCTGGATAATTTCCTGCTAAAAATACCTGTAAGAGCACTTTTAAGGTTGTGGAGGTCAACTCTATCTGCTAACAGTGCCAACTTTCACTGTCATTCCCCTTTCACTCTCTTCCTGCTCTCAGTTACCATCTGGTGTTTTGGTTTATTGGGAAATGTTGCCCATTTTTTTGAGAACTGTCACTACAAGTCACCCAAGGGAAGGCTTGGAGCATACACAGATCTGCAGTGTTTTGGTGAAACTTGTGCAGATACCCATAAACCTTGCCTTTCGGAGAGCCTGTCTTCTTACTTAGCTTTTCATTTGCACCTTGAGCTGCTGAGACTCTGTGCACATGCAAAAGGATATTTTGACTGAACATCAGTGCTTTTTGGCTGTAGACGTGCACATGCAAAAGGATATTTTGACTGAACGTCAGTGCTTTTTGGCTGTAGACTTGCACATACAAAATCATGACTTGAAATGAGGGCTCCAGCTGAGGTTGTAGGACACATTCATGCCTTACACCCTGTGGCTTGGGAAACAAACCCGGCACAAGTGCTAACACATGATTTTTTAAATTTCATTTTTTAATATTTTTTAATCCAGAAAAAGAGGGTCAGGTGCAATCATATTAAGTGATTTTTTTAGGTAGACCTAGAAATTTTTCTGAGTGGAATATAGCAAAGTCACTGCTAGGCAAGAACTGCACTGACTTCAGCCCCCACCAAACTCCCTCTTACAACATCCATGTGTTGAGGTTTTATCCAGGTGGCAGAGGCTGTGAACATCTGAGAAGGGCCAAGGTGCTTCATCACTGCCACATTTGTTATGCTTCTTACACCTCAATTGTGCAGGCTTGCAGGCAGCTCCCTGCAGTGCACCAAGTGAGTAACTTACTGTTCTGGTGGGTTCTGGTCTTCTGACATAAGAGTAAGGAAAGATACATTTAGCTACTTTCTTCTTCCCTCATCTACTGTGTAACACTTCTAATAATACTTTTCTCTAGGTGAGATTTTTGGAAGGCATACCTGACTTCAGATTGCTCATGTTTATTCTCCAACTTGACAGTAAACAAAATCCCTTGTTCTGTTGTGGCATGGCTCATGATTTTCCTAGTGCTCCTCGTTATGTTACATGTGTGCACAAGTTAAGTTTCCTCTTTGCTCATTCTTTGCAATCACCCCATTCATTACCCCTGGTGAGCTTTATAACACCTTAATCCTTGCAGGCTTCTGCTCTCCTTGTTCTTCAGGGAGCCTGAATTCCCACAGGCACCATTCAGCTGCCTACGGAAATTACACACCTGCTTCTTGGTGCTCTTTGCCAATGCTGTAATGTTTGCTTCCTCTCATCCGCCCCTTCTGGCACAGGACTTCAAACCTCTCTTGAAGTGTCTTAGCTTAGAAATGCAGGGAGGTTGATGGCTGAAGTGTTATTTTTTTCCCCTGTCTGTTTTTTCCCTTGCATCACTACATCACCTGCCTCCCTCTCTGGGAGGCCCTGCAGCATCCTTGCCCTGGGCTGCGGGCAGATCCTGTTTGAGCCCTCAAACATTGATTTTTATTTATCACTGGGGGAAAACAATACACTCATATCCTTCAGGCTTCCTGCAGATTGAATGGAGTCCTGCGCTAGGTTTTATAGTTTTATACAGGAATTTGACTTGGGACAGAAAAACAAGAGATTGTGTCCTCAGAAAGGTCAGTTCCCTAGCATCAGTCACCAGTGACATACTGGTTTTGGACATGGGCTTGTGCAGCACCTGATAGCATGAAAGATCTAGAACCATTTTTCCCCATCCCTTTGTATTAACCATTAATGGATGCAAAAGTTCCTGCCTATAGGATCATTACCCTATGTGTCTATTTGGACAGCAGCCTCATCAGTTGGAAGTGAGTTTTGCCATCATTAAGGAAACTTTAACAAAGACTGTTCTGTCGAAAGTGAACATCTTGATGAGACTTAATTTATTTCACAGTTGTTGTTATCCTGTTGACCTAAAATGACAGCAGGAGACTTGGAGAGGTGCCCAGTTTATTTAAGAAGCAATCACAAAACTGTCTCTCCCTGCCTGGAGAAAGAGTTTAGCAGCATAAAACAATCCTAGCACCTAATCCCAATGCTCTGCCTGGCAGCTCTTGCTCATCAAAGCTCACTGTGGCTTTTCTGAGGGCCAGTCCATATTGTCTTGCTTTTTTTCTGTTTTTAAGTATTCTAACCTCTCCTTTGTGCATCCTCTCCAGAGTGTATTCAGTGCTGTGAAAGCTGGGAAAGTATGTGGTGTACCAGCATAACAATCTGGGTTTACTCCAGTGTTTAGGGGCAGACCAGATGCCTGGATGCAGACAGGCAGAGTGCCCAGTTCTGCAGCTCCCTGGTGTTCAATACTTGTGTGGTGGCAGAGTCCAGCTGCAGTGCCATGTGTGAGCCCCTGCCCCAGCTGTCTGGTGGAGCACACTCCTCACAGACGTGCCTGGTACATGTGGGCTGCCATGGAGAGGAGCTGCTGGAAATCCCAGACCCAAACCAGGCACACAGCGCAAGGACAAGGGTGCAGGGTTGCAGGCTGCAGCCAGGAAAGGTCCACCAAGATACAAGGAGAAAAATCACAATGGGAGGTGGTGTGATCTTTAGCCTTGGAGATTTTTAAAACTCATCTGGAGAAGGCACTGAGCAACCTCATCAGATTTTGAAGCCAGTCCTGTTTTGAGCAGGGGGTTGAACTAGTGCCCTGCAAAATCTCTTCTGAATAAAATTACTCCATGAGAGAAGACTTGAAGTCAGATTGAATTCTTTTTTTCATGGGAAACGCTATGGACTTTTCTTTCAACAGGAGGTCTTGGGAGAATAACTATCTGCTTTTATAAAAGACTGGAGTGTCATTGTCTTGTTATCGCAATAAAAGGAAGTGGTTAGTTTTTCCAGCTTTACTGGGATTCACATATCCACTGCAACATGTACTACCTGTCAAGCTAGGTGCTGTACAATTTGCACAGGAAAAGCTGATGACAGCCTCTCAGAATAAACACCTCTCATGCTTTTTGCCTAGAAGCTGCAGCTTGTAGACACAAGTGAGAGTTGGGAGGATGATTTGAGATCGACCACACTGAGGAGCCCTTTGGGGGAGCATAAGATGGGATGCTGCTGCAGGGCTAGCATTACATCAGTAACTCATTCCTAGTTCCTGTTTAATTCCTTCTCATCCTCAGTCTTGCTGTGGTCATTTTTGGATCTTCTATAATTAAGTGATTCATGCCATGTTCCAATTTCAGAGACTGCATCTGAATACATCTCTCGAAAATCAAGCTAAAATGAAAGAGGAATCTGATGTCAAGAAGGCAAAGAAAATAGTTTGGTGTGTAATGCACTGCCTTAGGGAAGAGGTTGACAGTGTTGACAGGGTTTTGCCTGTGTTACCCTTCCCAGGAGCCTGCGCCAGCCTTTCTGTGCTCTGACAGCTGGAGATGCTCCCCTCACTTCCAGCACCAAGGACAAAGTGTCACTTATGTTATGTTTCTGTAGTTTCCTTAGGTCCTAGCAGAGCCCACCATCCACTGGCTATCATGGAGCTGCAGCAGATCTTGCAAGATAAACAAATACAGCTACAGGAAGGCATGAGGAGCCCATCATTTGTGTATTAGAAACCTGAAATCAGAAACTGGTCTGCTGTCACTTGGGCATTGGGCACCAGATTTTGTTTTAGTGAAGTTAAATAGCCAGGAAGACAGCACTTGTAACAGCAGCCAAAGTCACACCAGCCCAACATGGAATCCCTTGAATGCAGTACAGATTTATGACTAATTTATATTGCTGGTTTTGGCCCTAGACTGATGACTTAATATGATACAAATTCATTACTGAAGAGTAGAGCAAAGAGCTGTGACTGTGGAGTAAAGTGCACAACCAGTGGGATGGACAGCTTTAAAGCTTTGTTCATAAATGTAGGGTCATAAAGCAGCCCTGTTGCATTAAAGCTGCTGTGCAAATGTGAATGCTTCAGGATTTCAGCTTCTGCTGCTCTGATTTGAATACTTTATAATGAGAGAGAGACAGGAGAAAACCATACTCTGGGCTTGAAAAGCTGTGACCTGGGTCAGATCAGAACATTCAGTGCCACTTCTTCTGTATCGTCCTGGTTGCTTGGCCTCTTCTTTTTTCCTATAAAAATCTTATTAAACGATCAAAAAGCTTGATTAGTAAAAGGTGAAGGATGTCCAGAGGAATATTCTGAGTTCAGAAACACTCTAATTTAGGGGAAACTAGAAATGGATTTTAGACCCCACATTAGCTCAGAGCTGGCTGATGGGGGTTATTTGCAAAAAGTCCAGTTGTACTGCTCGTTTGGATGGCAGAGGGATTAGAGGGAGGAGCTGGGAAGAGCTGGGACTGTGACAGGAGATAATCTGTGTGAGCTGCCCCTTGGAGGGGCAAAACCCTGTGACTAATCCCCATCTGTGTGATCATATGGAGAACCTGTGGAGTGGGGCTCAGCTGTGTGCTGCTCACCTCTCTGTAAGTGTGTACTACAGCCCTCTAGGCAGGAGGCCCATCAGCTCTCGGCGTGTGCCAGCACACAGAAGAGGTGTACTAGGTGTGTGTATGTGAGAAGGGATCAAAAATACACACAATTCTGTGACTTTTTCTGTGCAGAAGGCTGAGAAGTTGAAGGGAAGGTGAAGGCGGTCAGACTGAAGACAGTCCATGCATACCCACACTGGGGTTGGTGAAGTATTGTTTGAAAGGGGTAGAATTAAGGACAGACACTTCCTGAGTTTCAGAAAACAGGACTAGAAAATTCTGGAGTAACACAAGGCTAACCCTCTGAAAATAATTTTTTGATCACTTTCTTTAATGTTTTTGCTTTTTAATAAAATTGAAATATTATTCCCTCTGATGTTTTTTCTGACATCTGACATCCTATCCTGTCTCCCTCTCTGCTCCCATCCCAGTCACCCAGGGTGCAGAGCTTCCCAAAGCCTGTTGGAGAGGGGGAGCAGGAAATGGGCTCTGGTACTGTATCCCCCTTCTCACCATTGGCACAGGAGCCATGGGCCATGGGAATAGATGCTGGAGGAAACTCACTTTGAATGTGGCAATATTACCTTCCTCTTTTGTGTGCATAGTCCTCAGCTACACGTATTTATGATCAGACATAACAGTTGTCATGAACGACTATTTGTGCTGAGCACAGCCCAGAGAAGCTCAGACGTCCCTAAACCCCAAATCCTCTTCCTCTTATCTCCTCCCCTTTGCCCACGGGTCAAGTGGCGTTCCTTTGCTGTCCGCAAACCAAGGTGGGCAGCAGCTGTGAGTCCTCCCGTCTCCCTTGAGAGCTGGCGCCAGCCCCTGTGTGGCAGAGCACTGCCGGGGTTCAAAGGCCTCTCAGTGCCCCGTGACCAGGAATCTCTCGCCTCCTCTGCCTTCCCCGAGAGGTGCCCGTCCCAGCAGTCACCGCCTCGCCCTGAGGGACAAGGTGCGGGCGCCGTGACACCGCTGGGCAGTGGCTCTGGGGCTCTGCCGGGACACGCCTGCCTTTCCCAGGCCGGCGGAACAGTGCGGGCACGGGAGTGGGATGGTTTGGGGATGAAGGGGCAGAAGCAGCCGGATCGGGCTCGGGAGAGCGCCAGGAGACCGGAGCTGTCCGAGCGGTCTGAGAGCAGCCCCGGCGGTAGGAGAGGATCTCCGGTCGTCGCCTCAAAGAAGCAAAAAAAGAATCCCGAAACCAATAAAACAATAATAAATAATAATAATACTACTAAAAAAAAAAATCCCCAGACGTATAAATAACTGCCCTCAGAGTCCGCCCGTCCCGCTGAGCTGCTGCCCGAGCCCCGCCGGGAAGGGGAGGGGGAAGCAGCCCGGGACGCCCCCGTCCGCCTCCCCGGAAGGGGGGCGAGGGGCGGTGAGGCGGCCCCGCTCCGCCCCGCCCGGCGCTTTCTGTCCGCTCTCCCGCGCCGTACGGCCCGGCCGCGCCGGCTCCATCCGCTCCCAACTTTGTGGTGCGGGGCGCGGGCGGCACCGCCGCTGCCCTCTGCGGGGCCGCCCTCGGCGGGGCGCGGGCCCGGCCATGGCCGGCATCGGCATCGACCACTCCAAGCTGCCCGGAGTCAAGGAAGGTGCGGCTCGCCCCG
>VYZT01004871.1:190947-276138 GCA_013400735.1 Pomatostomus ruficeps | reverse complement strand
CCGGCGCCTCCGCCGCGCTCCCCCCGCCGCGCCTGGGCAGCTGGGCTGGGGGCGCCGGCCGGGGCCGCGCTCCCGCGGGGGATGAGGCAGCCGGGGCTACCTGCGGGGGATGGACGAGCAGGGCTGTCTGTCTGTCCGTCCGTCCCTCGCAGTTACGGCTCGGCCGGGTTCGAAGCCTCCGCTCGGGGCGTTGAAAAAATGGGAGCAGAACTGTGAAATATCCACAGATTTGGCGATTTGAGAGGGACTGGTGATGCTGAGGCCCCGGTTGTAAACTCTTAAACCTACGGGATTTTGTGAAGACTTTGCCTGTATTGAGCTTGGGAGCGCCAAACAGCCGCTCACCCCCGGCAGACCCCCCGTCCCCCCCTCGCTTTCAGGGGTCCCGCTGGCTTGGCCTCTGCTCAGAGCACGGATTCACCTTCTCTTGGGCCAGGCTGGCCTCGGCTTTCCTGTTAGCACAGTGCCTGCCTCACACGTGTGCCTTTGAGCTCAGTTAAATGTGCCCTAGGGCTGCTTTGGGTTTAGAAAGCTTTGTAGGAGATAGTTTGTTCTTTCTGACAGTGATTTGTGATACAAACCAGTAGAAGCTCTGTCATAATCGAGTTAGTTTAGATTTACTCTCTAGTAACAGAGAGCACTGGTTTCCTGCCTAAAAGCACCCAAACTTCCTTAAACTTGTTTCCCTTGCCAGTGGTCATTTTTTTGTTCAAATTTCAATGCTTACAAAATAGCAGTTGTGAATTTGATGATTTAGCTGGTCAAGAGTAGAAAACATATGTCTGTGCCGGCAGCTGGGGGTTCCTTTTGACCTCCTGTCATCCTTTAATGCTTCACTTACTGTTACTGGAACAAAAGCTGAAGCCGACGTTTTAGGGGTTAATGTTCGTCCTATTAAGTCATTAGCAAAACTGTTATTGGCCATTTTAGTGTGGTCAAGATCTCATCCTTAGACTCCCCTCCACATATGGTTACTCAAGAAAATGCATCCAATTAACCTTTCCAGTGGGTTGATTAAAGTGAATTAAATCCCTGTGTAGATTCTCATATTCAGAATTTAAGTAGCCTGGATTTGATTTGCCTTTATTAATTTTTGAATTGAACTAACTGGACTGAGCTGTCGTCGTTTACATGCTGAATGAAAGTACGTTTACAGCGTTGCAGTGTAACTCAACCAGTCCAAGGGAAGTTTGCCCCTATGGTATAGTGTGGATTAAGCTTCAAGAGTGTCCTGTTACTACGATCTGTTGTTACTTGATAGCAATGGGATTAAAGTAGTCCCCGAGCAACGTGCAAAGTAGATGAGGTTTGAGCCATGTTCTGCAAAGCCTCAGGCATGTGTCACGCTTTTCGTTTAATGGCATCACTTGTTTTTGTTTTGGAAAGTGTTGAGACTGAGCTATGTTTTGGATTAGGTCTTTTCGTGCTCTGTGTCAATGCCAGCCAAGGAAAGAAATGCATTGCCTGCCATACCAAGGGAAATATTTATTGTTCCTGATAGAGTAATCACTGTTGATCCTTCTGGAAAAAGCATTCCCTTTCTTTGTCTGGGGTAAAGGTCGGTTTAGTCATTCATTAACAATGAAGAACATCGTTTTGGCTTGAGTACTTTGTTCTTCTCCAGCTTTAATTCAGGAGAGGAGCAGTCGTGTCCAGGTTCTCCCTGTCTGCAGGTAGCCAGGACTGCTGAGAGACAGCGTCATTCTCCTCTTCTAGAGTGATCTCAAAAGCCCTTCTAAAAGTGGGATCATTTCAGTGCAATGATGGCAGTGAAAATCTGATAACTGTAGCTGGGTGCTGCAGGAAGTCTTGCTTCTTGTGTTTACTTTTCTTTTATATCTCTAGAAGCATTTCTATCAGCTGAAGGCCTGATATGGATGGCATTTTGCCAGTGAAAACTGCTTCAGCTGGTCCAGTTTATTTTGTGGGCAGGGGTTTACTGGTGTAAAATACACCCTCAAAAACACACTTTTCCTAGTATAAACTAGACCTTGCTGGTACAGCCTAGTGTTACAGGCAAGTAGTAGAGTGGATTTGACGTCTGTGGTCAGTAAACCTCTTGTAAGTTATTTGTTGAAGGTTTTGGTGTTAGTTGCATTCTGTGGCCTGTGCTTCTCTGCATTTCAGTTCATCTCCCAAGTGTCTGTGATATATTTGCTTTTCACAAAGCAGCCTTTGCTGTTTGCTCTTTTGACCCGCCTCAGGAGATTGCTCAGCTTCGTGTGTGTAGATCTTTTTTACTAGAGGTCTCATTTGTGAGCATTTGGGTGATAAAAACGTCCTAGAAACATTATTTTAATTAGCTACTTATAAAACAAATAAAATTGTCTTGGGCTCTGCTTGATCTCTTACTGCCTCTCATCTCGTGTGACCTGATGCATTGCTAGGAGCTGTGTTTGGGAAGGGCTCCACCCTCTGCTTGGCTGCCTGCTGTAAGTGAGCCCTTGAGCGTGAACCTGAGAGGCGTTCCTGGCTGTGTGCAGGCAGGCAGAGCTGCACGGGAGGTGTTTTAGAGCTGTGCAAACCTTACCCTGTCTCTGGAGGATGTACCTGTGGTCCTGTCTGTTGTTGCCTTTCCAAAGGTCTTTGTGAAGGGAATACCTGTCTGCTCAGACTGAGGCTCAGTCCCTCATCCATTGCAGCCTCCAAGAGCCATCAGTTGTTGGCAGCAGCAGAAAAACCCCAGGTTTGGGCATTCTTCCAGGGGCTCCTCATCTTCCTGCCAGTTTGAATCCTCTGTGAGGAGAGAAAAGGGAGAGGTGGGCCAGAGGGGGACCCTAAACTCTGTGCCAGTAGTGTGCAGCTCTGGAGAACTGTGGAAATTTGCAGTGGGTAAAGTGTTTTTATTGAATTTTATTTTCAGTAGTACTGTAAAGAAGTACAAAGGCAGTATGTCTGGGCTGATGATTAGAACTGACCCTGCCACACTGCTCTCTGGAGCTCCAGCCTTGAAAAAAGGCTGATCGTGGCACCTGTGCTTGGAGAGGTACAACAATGCTCACACTGTGGTTTCTACTCTTTGTTAAGCACCTGATTTGACTTTTGGGAGGTCTTGAGCTGTACATTCAAATGCTGTTGGTTGTAGTCTGCTGCCTGTGAAGCTGTATCCCAAATGTGGTAATAAAAGATACAGCTCTGATTGCGACCTTGGGGAAACAGGAAGAGCTTGAATATTTTCTGTCGTGGCAAGACATTCTCAGGGGCAGGCAGTCTGGCTGGCTCTGTTTTGCTTTAGCATAAACTGAAGAAAAGTTTGCTGTTAACGCCAGTCTTCCTCTTCCTCCTAGCTACAGACCTTTCTGCTGACCTCTGCAGCTTAACATGACCTGTGTTGAGACTCCTGCAATAAAAACCTCCTGGCTACTGACCCTCCAAGTGAATGGGGAGGGGGATCAGCTCTGAGGTACAATGTGTCAGGCTCCCATGGAACAGCCTGAGGTTATTGGGTTATATTGAGGCCCTTAGCGCCTGTCTGTGCTCAGCAATATGACAGTGGACAAGAGAAATTTAATGTCTGTCGAAAGTGGGAGAGGATTGAGGAAGTGTGAATGGCTGGCATGGTGTCTGATGAGGAAAGATTCTGCTTAGTGGTTTTTCAGGGGAATGGTTTTGAGGGATGAGCATTCATCTGAAGGAAGCATTGGCCTTTAACTGGATTAGTATAATCAGGGCAACAATTTTGAGAGCAGCTGAGGGTCAGCTGGGTCATTGTGAAGCCACCTGCCCCATGCCCTTTGGCTCCAGCTGAGATTTTTCCTTGCAGCATCATGATTTTCTGCTTTGCGACTTCCCTTTTTAAGGGCTCTGACAAATTCAGGCAAGATGGATGGCTTGAGGGCAGCGGGGAGATGGGGAGTGATGGGACATAGACACAGGTCACTGGTTCACATCCAGCTCTTCTGGGTAATAGGAGATCTGTTTTTCCAGCATGCATGAATTCAGTAGCTGAGGCTGTGGTACCCTTTACACTTCTGGGTAAAGCTGGGTGAAAGTTTTATTATGCATTCAGTGCTTCTGGGTCTGCAGTGCTCAGCAGAGATGGACAGGATTAGCATATTTCATGGTCTTGGCTCTGAAAGGCAACTGAGCAAGCAGGTCTGCCTCCTCCCGTCCCTACATCCTTAACACTTGTCCTCTGCGAGCTGCTGTTGAGGTTGTACTGAGGCAAAAAGGCTGCTCAAAAAGCAGTCTTTGGCAGAGAGAAACTCCAAGAATCATGTTGATGCTTTTTGCAGAGATGTTTCCTTAGCTCCTGACAGATTTTTGGACAGGGATAGGAGGGACACAGCCTATTTTTGCACCGATTTCTGGGGGTACAGGGATGCAGTAGGGGGTTTTCTCCCATTTACAATCTAGCTAGGATATCATGATGTTGTCCATCACCCATTGCTGGTCTCTGAGTAATGACCCTATCTGAGCAGTGTGTTTAGGGTCACCACGGGCCTCTGCTTAATCTTTCATTTCCTGTGGCCATGGAAAACGTCAGAGGGTGCCAGGCAGGAGTTGGAAATGGCTGCTGCAAGGAGCAGGAAAGGTCAGTTCTGCTCTCTGGCACAAGGAAAACTCCGCTTGGAAAAACAGTGGGATATGCCTTGGGGCTGTGTGAAACTTCTGTTTTGCTGGAATAAGCTTTCTTTTTCTTGCTCAGAGTCATCCAGTTCACATGAATGTGCTGATTTATAGGCCAAAGTGACAAGTTCCCTGTGTGCTTCCTTGTCCCCTTTCCAGTGTCCCCAGCTGGCTGGCTTCCTGCTGCTTCACTGCTGCTCCTGTGTAGTGCTGGTTTGAAGGCTGAAGGACTGAGGAAGGAGGTTGGTCTGTTGGTGAAACTGCCTTAAAACTTGAGAAGCTTTAGGTCCCTTTTCTGGCGTGGCACTCGCTGCTGGGTTGACCTTCAGCTGTTCTCCAGGAAGGTGATAAAGACAGCTGCTCTTCTGCTGCTGGTTGGTTGCATTGCAGGGAGCAAAGGGCATGTTTGCTGGACATTCCCACCAGGAAAGCTGCTGTCTCCCTGGAGGCTGACGTGTGTCAGCAATGCTCTCTGTTCACTTTACAGCACTGGTATTTCCACAGAACATGTATAGGACTTTGTGGAGGTCCCTTGACACTTCATTTATACTTCCTTTTTAAGAAGCAGAAATTGGAGCCTTCCTGTTGGTTTCTTTCTCAGTGTTTGAAAAGATCCCACACAGCTTGCTGAGTGAGTGTTGTATGGCCTTGACGCTGTACGGCTGCTGGGAGAGACTTTTAGCAGGGCTGTCTGTGTAAGGGGTGCAAGGCAGTGCTGTTGTTGCATTGAGCAAAGGGGATCAGTTAGGCCCAGGTGCTCATAAAATTTACCCTGTAACCCCAGGTATCTGTGAATTAAGCTTGCCAGAAGTGTTACTCTCCTTGGGGAGAAAGGTGTGGGGAGAAAGGTGTAGATGAAAGCCTGCTCAGAGCCTGGCACAGCCCATCTGCACCTGCCCAATTATTTTGTGTCAGGCTCCAGAAGCTCAACTGATGATTATTTTAATTGTACTCCCACCCACAGTGCTACCGCCACAATGCTCTGTCAGCCAAACTAAAACAGTGAGATCTTTTTGTCTTCAGCCTGGGTTGGTAGAGGTTTGGTCTGTGTGCTCGTGGTAGCTCTCCAGGACAGAAAGTCAAAGTGGGTTTGTAAGTGAGTCACTTTTCTTCACTTCTCTTTTCAAAGAAGATGTAACAAGCCGTGTGCAGTAAAACGGAGTTCCTGTGTGCATTTTTGTTCATCCTTTCCTGAGCCCTTTTGCTGAACCAGAACTTGGTAGCTAGAGGAGTCAACTTTAAGAGGAAATGTTACATGGGCTCAGTATGTGGTGTTCAGTAAGTGATGACAAAGGGGAAAAGGACATAAGCGAGGAAATATTTGAAAACACTGAGACACAGACATACCATAAGGACACTGACAGGAGTGACATGAGAAGTAATGGGGCAAAAGGAGGAAGGAAGTTTATGCAAACAGGAATATTTCCTGGCAGTGAGAAGGCAGGGGTTTTAATTCCTTTCTGCATTGTATGTGTAGCATTGGCTCTTTACATCCAGACAGGACCAGAGGCTGGAGCGTGCTCTGGCTGGAAGTGCTCCTCACAGAGGGACTGTTGCCACTGACTTGACACTTGGTTGGGGTAATGCTGGTCTGGCTCAGGGCAGCCTCCCCTGGTGTGGAGGGGAGGTGGTGTCTCCACCTCTGCACAGCACAATGACTTTGCACTGCAAAAGCAGCTCATCACCTCCATCTGTTCTGGATATGACAAGCATTACTTGTAGCATCCTGGTGCAAAGAAATGGCCTCTCCCTCTGTTCTCGTGTTAGCTTTTATTATTGGGGTGCTGGCTAGTGGGATGGGAAGGATTTGTGTCCTAAATTCACTAATATCTCCTGAAGCCTTTGGCAGTGCTTCTGGGGGCTGGGGTGAGGTGGTGCAGCACATCACAGAGAAGGCCTGGGAATTTTCCAAGCCACCAGGGTGTTGGCTGTTTTCATGGCAGGCACAGAGCACTGCCGTTCACAGGGCTGTGCTCTCCTGCAGGCCAGCTGGTTGGTGCCAGGTTTCCGAAGGAAGTTGATGTTGGGAAGAGGCTGGGCTTTCGTGACCTTAATTGCAGTGCTGGAAGGACTGGGTCCTTGGCCAGGGCTGCACAGCCCTACCCAGATTCCGCACATCCCTGATACAAGGTGGAAAAAGCAGATTTGTCTCCAGCTCAATGCTCAGTTACCTGGTATTCCAGGCAGTTGGCATTGCCTGCGGCATCAGCTCTGGCTGCGTATCAGGTGGACTTACTTGGTCCTGATTTAACTGTTCTCTTTTTACTTTTTCCTCTTTTTAAGAAGCTGTGAGTATGCAGTATAACCTGAAGGTGATACAGTTCCCAAAGCAAAAAATGTTACATTTACTGACCTGGAGATCATTTTGTGCTCTGGGAGAGGAGAAAAGGCTGCCAACCTGCTTCTTCCTCATGCTTTGCAATGCCTGTGAACTGTGTACTCAGATGCCACAAAGCAGTTTGCGTCAGGATGATGCAGGGAGCTCTGCCTCCCTGTCCATCCGGCCTCAGAAGCCAGGGACTTATTCTTACCCTTGTATGCCAGTGTTTTGAATCTGTAGTTGTGCTTACGGCACTGTGCCAACACAGGGCTGTGACAGGAAACGGGACATGTATTGTTAGTGCTGCAATTTTACTGATTTGTGACTTGTAGATTGATGTGGAGTTTTGACTGATCTGGGGCCAGCTTTGGTATTTTGTGTTCTCCAGAGCTGACTAATAAATCTGGAGAACTTAAACACAGGAAGCAGGAGGCGAGAGGAGAGAGTACCCATGAGGAGCTGGTGAAACAAAGAAAAAGGGTTTTGAAACAAACCAACAACCTCTGTTGGTTAGGTGGAGGAAGGTTGTTCTTGCAGAGCAGCTTTGCCCTGCTGCCAGCAGCTGAGTAAGTGGCAGACAGGAGATTCTCCTTGCATCCTGGCAGCCATCTTTCTAGGGAAAAGGAAGCTGATAGGAATCTGTGCAAGAATCAGAGCTGATTGCAGGATTAGTTCAGATACCTTCAGTTTCGAATGCAGCAGCTGGCAGGGTTTTCATCAAGGCTGAGAGGCTGCCCAGAGGCCTGTCCTGCTGGAGCTTTGCTTCTCTTGGTATCTGATCTGGAGGAATAAAACCTGGCTGGTTCGAATGTGTACCGGTACTGTGGTGTGTCCTTTCAGCTGCAGCTCTCGTTTAGGTACAAGCCATGGAGCTGTCTCAGGTCTGGCTCTAGTCACCCAAAGGCTGAAGAGAAAGTGGCTTCTCTGGGGAGTCTTTATTCTATGTGTTTTCACCAGAGGTTCTTGTTTTTCCGTACAACTGCAGGTCACTGTTGTGTAAAACCGCACTGTGGGGTTTAGAGAGGAACTTGAACCTTTTTTTGGCACTTGGCACCTTCTGTGTGGGTGTGAGGTTTCCACCAGTCAGCCTTTTGTAAGCAGTTACCAAACTGAGTCAGGGCATGAAGTTGTACCAGAGGGGCATTGAAACCTCCCTTTTCCCATCCAGTCTCCCTTGTATTTTGCTACGTTATCTTTCAGGATTAAGGTGGGAGAGAAGCCTGGGAGAGCTGACACTTTGCATTATCTCTGCTCCCATCTGCCTGCCTGCCTCTTTGCAGCTGCCATGTGAGCTTATTCACCACAGCCTGAGGGCTGTAAAATGCTGGTGAAATATCTGCAGTCCAGGGTGCCATGGCTCCTGAATGCCACCCTGAGCCACAAAGTGGGCCTGCCAGCTCTCTGCAGAGAAACTGCTGAACTGAACAAGGGGTTTGGCTGTGCATTCATCAGAAAACAGAAGTTTTGCCTAACTGGGAAACCTAGTGTGTGTATTTATCAGAACAGAAATTTTGCCTGTCTGGGAAACTCAGTGTGTCCTTCTGAAAGTTTTGTGTAGTGTAAAATTGGCTAAAATGCTGAAATAAAAGCTGAATTAAACAGGTAAAATAACAGAATACAGTGATCACCATTGGAGATGGGTGTGGAGTAAAGTAGTGTACATACAGTGCAAATCCCTTGAGATGTAAGCTCCATGCCCCAGCAGTTTTCTGAGTCGGTGGCTGTTTTGAGTTGCACTTGCAAAGACACTGTTTTTCTTTTCCCGCTCCCTTACACCAATTTAAATGAATGGCGTTAGGCTTAAAGCTAAAACTGCCATTACATCGTGCCTGCAAAAGAAACAAAAAAACCTTCCAGAAAAGGCTATCATACGATCCGTGGGACACAGCTGAAGGTGTGCCTTACAGCTACAGTGGTGCTCATGGGGCCTGTATGAGCCAGGAATTTTGACCTCTCCTGGTGAAGGCAAATCCTGCCCTGCTCTCCAGTGATGGGTGTGGTAGTTTGCCTTTGGGCAAAGTGAGGGTAAAGCACAGCTGTTGGGAGTCAAGTGTTGTTTGTTTTGCTGTGGTCCATGTTTGGGAGGCAGTGGTTAAAACTGACTTCTAGGAAAACTTTTCCCTGCCTTTACTGTTGGTTGTTCCTTTTGCACATGTGGTATTAGCGGAGTCAACTGAAGCTATGTCAAATGCTGGAGAGGATGAGCTACACAAGCAGCTTTTGTTCTCGCTACTGATTGAGATTATCTTCTTCCATACACAGAGCCAGTTATATCTCAGATATTGTGAGTGAAGTGTTTGGCTGCCTGTGGTCTACTATTTGACTGTAGTGTTAAACCAGCCAGGCCCTCCCTGACAAGTATATCTACCTTGAAGTTTTTGTAGTTTTCCACCTGGGTGTTACTGGTGGGTCCGCAATGCAATGGCTGAGCTCACTGGTGATCTTTCGGGTGTAGACAATCCTTTGCAGGCAGATGGACATTGGGGCAATCAAGAAATTCCCACAGGGATGAGTGTTCTGAGCCTGGCAGGTAATGACTTGCAGACATTAACACGTATCGTCCTATCTATCTGGTCTCTGCTTTAAAGTGTCAATATATTGTATGTGTTGAGCCCCTGCAATAGAAAGCAACGGCAGTGTTGGCTGTAGGACTTGGGGGTGTTGGACAATTCTTGTGACTCAAGAGTACTCTGTGTCTGGGGACCCAGCTGGACATGGCTGTAAAGGATGAATTTTCAAAGCATGGGTGTCATTACTCCCTAAGGCTCAATGCTATTTTCAGGTATATCTGTATGTCCAAGCTTGAACAGAGTCTTGGCACAGTGGCTGGAAAGCTTCCAAGTGGAAAAGGACCTGGGGGTGCTGGTCAGCAGCTGCCTAAATGTAAGCCAGTGTGTGTGCCCAGGTTGCCAAGAAGGCCAGGGGTATTCTGGCCAGTACCAGCCGTGGTGTGGCCAGCAGGACCAGGGCAGTGACTGTCACCCTGTACTCAGCACTGCTGTGGCCACACCTCGAGTCCTGCACTGAGTTCTGGGCCCTTCACTACAAGACAGACACCGAAGTGCTGGAGCGTGTCCAGAGAAGGGCAATGGAGCTGGGAAGGGTCTGGAGCAGAAGTCCTGTGAGGAGCTGGGGGTGTTTAGCCTGGAGAAAAGGAGGCTCAAGGGAGACCATATCACTCTTTACAACTGCCTGAAAGGAGGTTGTGGCCAGGTGGGCCTTGGCCTCTTCTCCCAAGTACCAAGTGACAGGGCAAGAAGAATTGGCCAAAGTTGTGTCAGGGGAGGTTTAGATTGGATATTAGGAAAAATATCTTCAGTATAAGGATGACCAGTGGTTGGAACAGGAAAGTATTTGGGTCACCATTCTAGGAGGTATTAAAAAGGTGTGCAGATGTGGCACTAAGGGATATGCTTTAGTGGTGGGTGTGGCAGTGCCAGTGGTTGTACTTGACGACTTAATGGCTTTTTTCAACCTAAGTTATTCTATGATGCTGTGATTGAAATGCTCCAACTCAGCATTTTCTTCTGGAAGTCAAAGAGATGGTCTTTAACATTCTTGACCTATGGGTTGTATTTTAAGCTTTGGCAATAAGGAGAGTTGCTCTTATTTAGAAACGTTGCAGATGAAACCAGGTAGGGTGGAATTATCCAGTGATGAAAAACATGGCAGCCTTCTGTATAAAAGCAGAATGATAAATCTTATCAAATTTTGTGACTGGGGCTTGCTCAAAAGATAACCTTTTGAGGTACCTTGTGCTATTTTTTCACTATCTTGGCTATCTCCAGCTTCCTGTTTACGCTGCAAGCACATAACCTTCTGCTTTGAAGGGTTCAGCAGATGCTCTCTCAACTTTAGACTGGCCTGTGGTACAGTGTGCAGGCTTCTTTATAGAAGTGAGATTGCCAAACTAGTAGCCTTGGAGAAGGCACTTTGTGAATCCTGATGATCTCTGTTCCAAGGCAGGTTAAAAAAATATGATCAAGTTCTGAGGATTTGATTCCAAAATGCACACAGTCTTCCTTTTTAAAGCATTGCTAGGCAGGTGAGAGCTTAATGTTGGAGAACGCTGCAGACAGCACAAAAATCTCATGACCTTGACCTCAAGGCATTTAGCTTAGAGCAGAGAGGATAACCTCCTTCCCAACTCCAAAGATGTTCTTAGCTTCCAGGCCAAGAAGTTAAAAAAACACGGTGGTTTGGTGATTTATTTATTTACTTATTTTTAATTACCATTATTTTGCATGTTTACACTTCTGAGAATTAGGCTGAGACCCTTCTGTTTGGTTCCCCATGGAGTCATCCAGTCTCCTTGTGCTGCCTCAGAGCTCTCAGCTATGTGTGATGCTCTGGTGCTGGGGCTGAGAAGCAGAAATTGTTCGCTTTCTCAGGCTGCCGAGACCTGCCCTCTGTCTGGGATCCACCTTCTCCCTGCATGATTTTCTGATGTCCTTGGCACGATGGAGCCTGGTGAGTGAGGTCCTAGGAATGTCATCTGTGTAACTGCAGCAGCCAGACGTGTCCTAGCCAGCCTCTGTCTGCACCCAGGTGTTGCAGCAGGAGCTCGGGTATCTCCTGGTGCCATGGGGGAGGCAGGGCAGAAATGGGAATTGCTGAGGCTGGGCCATGTATCTCACAGAGCAGCTTTGCTGGGGCCAGGAGGGAAACATCCCAGTTGCAGGTTTTATCTGCAAGCTGCCCTCAGGATAGCCCCTCACCTCCCAGCTGGGTGGCTGCTTGGTCAGGTTGGCTTTGTTTCAAGGAAATAATTCACAGATTTTTGAGATTTACCTGGCTTGGAGTGGCCTGACCAGTCCCTGCTGGTAAGAGTCTCTAAGAGATCCCAACTTGCTTTCTAATCTCTAGGAATCTTCATAACTCAGCATCCTCCTGAGACTGCTGATGTATAAAACGCTGCATTTCTGCTTGTCACTTAATTTATCACCTCTGGGGGCCCTAAAAAATTATTTTTAGCTGATGATACTGCTTTTTCATGTTACTTTTGTCTTTCTTCTCCCTCCCGTCCTTCAGATTAAAATTCAAGAACTGCAGATGCTCTGAACTAAGCATGACTCACACCTTCTAGTTTATTTTGTGAATTACCCAGCACACAGTGCTGACGGGAAGATGCTGGGAGTGGTGGGGAGCAAGAGATGGTTTGTAGGACCCAAAAGGAAATGCTTGGAATATGCATCTGTGGTCCCTGGGTCATTGAACTGGCCTAGGTCCTGCACACATTATGTGGGCCTTGGGACCTGCAGTGGATGTCCAAATATGATCTAAGGCTTCAGGCAGAAGGGGAGGGGGGGAGGGGGGTGTGTGTTTTGCTGTGAACCTTGCTTGAAAAGCCAGTGAGAGCTGACCTCTTGTTAAGATGGTGCGTGTTCCGCACCACCCATTCCTGGGTGTTGCCTACCGTTTTGTCAAACAGCTGAGTATCACTAGCAACATCTAAGAAGACTGCCTTTGCTCCTCTGTTGTGGTTATCTCACTCTGTTTGAAGCAGTTTGTGGTGTTAGAAATGCTGAACTGTGGAGCTGAGATAATGCTGGAGAAAGTCAGTGAGATGGGTGGCAGAATATAAAATGGAAAAGGTTATTTCATGAAATTTTGCCGAGCTGTTGTACCTAGGGCCTTTCTTATCTCGGCCATAAAGGCAGGGCTGCAGCCATGCTTCCAAGAGCCTCAGATGCACCAAGGCACAGAAAGGCATAGTTCCAGAGGGAACTGCCAGAGGAGAAGACCTGTGCTTGGAGCTTGCAGAGACGCTCTCAAGGATTCCTCAAAACAAGTGAGCTCCCTCTTCCATGCATGAATTTTGGATCCCGCCACTGTTAAGGGTCATGCTTCTGCCCTCATCCTCCCTACCTGGCACCATTGCTGGCTATAGCAGCCACTGGTATTCCTGGGCAGGCATTTCTTTTATTGACAGCTGTGCCAGAGTGTATTCCAGGTCTGCTTCCTGCTGTGCCAAGGCAGATTGGCTTAATCAGACTATGGTAAACCTGTTGTGAATGTTTCATGCTTTGCTGGACTTGCCAGTTTTAGCTGCTCTGATTGCACCCCTGCTGCTTATTTGACTGCCTGGTGGCTCCCAGCCAGGGCCCGGGGATGGGGAGTCAAGTTAATTTGCAACAGTGAAGGTAATATTAATCTTACCTTTCATTTTTTAGCCATACAGTTAGGGAGCAAGGAAATGGATTTCTTTCCCCTTAAATACAAAGCCTCTCAGAGAGGAGAAATTGAGTCTGTTGTCATTGGGGCCATCCTATTTCTCAGCACAAACCCAGCGTACATAATACCTAGTAATGATTGTGCTGTACCCTGCTGAGACTGGGCAGGGAGTGAGAACTTGTGATGATGAAACTTCATTTCAGACCATGCCCGGCTAGTCCGCATCTCCAGTTATTTCATAGTTGCCTCATTGTTGGATGTGAGTCTTCAAGGGTTGGTTTCCTTGGCCTTGCTTGCAGCTGCTGTCATGCTTGGCTCAGTGCCATTGGTACTGGGTCTTGTTGTGAGGGAGTGCTCTGCACTGCCATCAGCCCCAAATCTGCCAGGGAGGTGCAGGTGTCCCCATCCTTTGCCACCTGGCTGTCTGTCAGTGCTTCATTGTATTTGTAATGGGATACTCTCATCTTCCTTAGCACGTTGTTCTCAGGCTGATGGGACTTGAGAATAATGTGCTCAGATGAGTCGGAGGCAGCCAGCCCAGCCAAGTTTCTGACAGTGACGAAAGGTCTTCTTGTGCTGCGTGCCCTGCCAGCAGCCACAGCAGCACAAAGAGGGGGCTGTGTGCTCAAGCTTTCTGTTTGGGTTTCTAACAGGAGTGTGTGTGCAGCCAAATGGCTTCTTCAGCAATGCTCAAATAATTCCAAATGTGTGAGCAAACCCAAGGCTTGCTGCTGCCCCACCAGTCTGCTCCATACTGTGTCCTCTGTGAGATGGGAGCAGCAGGGATTCCAGACACTGAGGAGCATCCCGTGTGCATATCAGTGGTAACTGTCCAGCTTCCCTCTCTCTGTACTGGATCTTGGTGTAATATCACTGGTTTAAGACCCAGCACCTGTATTCATGTCGAATCCCTGCAGTTTGGTGGCTCATCCCAGGGCAGTGTCCCTGCTTGCTTTGTCACTGTTGTATGGAGGTGGGACAGGTGGTGGCAGGGCACAGCCTCCGGTCTGGGTGCTGTGTGGCCATGTTAGGATTGGCACTGGACCTAGCTGGCATTTGGTCAGGAGCTGGGAATTGCACTGGGAAGGGTGCTACCCTGGGCTATTTGTGCTTCCCAGCCCAGGCACTGAGCTTCAAACCAACCTAAACAGGAGCCTTTGTCCCTACTTTAGATCTGACATCCAGCAGCTTCTAGCTGTAGCCTGTAAGAAGTGAGAATGTGAGAAGTTTGTTTTGCTTGTTTGTTTGGAGACCCATGGACTACTCCCAGCACTTGCCTGGAGAAGCAGCTAGAAGCAGCAGGCCTGTCTATGCAACAGAAGCGTATATGGACTTGGCCTTTTTGAGTCCATGCTTTCTTTAGGAAGTCTTTAGTAGCCCATCAATCCAAAAGGATTAAACAATCATTGCTCCGTTGTAGGAATAAAGCTCAGTGATAGAGATGAGACTTTTCTGGGGTTGGTGCAAGACTGTCAAAAGACAAGGAGCAGTGTCCTACCATGGCCCTCCCTCTTTCTCGCCCCTGTGCCAGGCATGTTTCTATAATGTATATTTTTCCAAACAGAGAAGTGTGTCTGGGTGTGGGTAGAATGGAGTAAAAAAACCCAAAAACATCCTCGTATGCTTGTGTGCCTCCCTGGGGAGGATGAAGCCAAGGTCTGCCAGCACCATCAGCACCACGACTGACTGACAAGACAGAGCTCTGGAATACCACAGGGATCAGAGCAGTGTATGAGCCTGTGCAGAAAGGCTTTGGGAAGAGCTGGGATGTATTTTTATAAGCATTTCTTGCAACAGTGATCTTTATGCAAAAAAAATACGTAGCTCTGAAATGTTCATCCTTGCTCCTGTGCTGCCTGCCTTGTCTTACTCGTACAGCTGTTCAGGCAGCTGTGCTGTGGACTTGCTCAGAGACCTATTGCAGTTAAAAATAACACTTTCCTCTCATTCTCTCTCTTTTTTTTTTTTTTACTTTTAACAGTCAAGAGCAAGTGCTGCTTCTTGAATAGATGGCAGTAATAACACCCCTAGATTTGGGCAGACTATGGCTCTGTGCTGGGGTGGCTCAAATGTCTGAGTTGGATGTGCTCTTTCAGCAGGCTGGATGATGCTACTTGTGAGCAGAATGTGGTTGTTCCACAATCATTCTAGGAAGCTGAAGCAGTATTAGGGATCACAGACTTACTCTTTATGGGTAAGATTCCCTATGCTGTAAAAACCATGAGTTGGTGACCACCAAGGACCCTGGGTTTATCACCTGTGAATAGTACTGCTGCCTGTGTCTCAGATGCGGCTTTTCCAGATCTGTGGCTCAAGGCAGTGTTTCTTTCTTTGTGCAGAAATGGCCACTGGAAGTGTTTCAATGCTGTTTAGTTTCATACCATCTTTCCTTTTTTAAAAGAAGTTGCAATGAAAAAAAGCAACAACAAAACCTTAATTACACCATCCAGATCTGTACATGCTTAAAGTGAGCCACTATGGGATCATGTAACTGTAACCTTTGTCCTCATCTCCACCCTGCCTCGTGTCACTGTCCTTCCTTGAAGTGCTCCTCTGGCTGTTAGGAGCTTTTGTCATCTTAAAACATGCTTCAATGCAGAAAGGCTCAACCAAAAATTCCATTGAATATGGAAAAGCATTGTCTGATCTCTTAGTACAGACAACTAGAAACCCTTCCAGATATTTTGTGAGGATACCTGGGTGTGGAGTAATGTCTTGATGCCTCTCTAGTGGAGCATGTGCATCTGTGAGAAGAGGGAAGGCTTGTGGGATCATGGCTCAGGAAAACACAGCTACCTTCTCATTTCCTTGTTTTTTCCACCCTTTGTGGTGATGGAAATGTTTTATCTTTTTTGACTATGAACCCTTTCATTAACAGAATCCTCCTAAATTCCCCTTGTACTTTTGATGCATTTCTGGGGACTTGGGGGTTATTTTCACTTTATCTTTTAGGCCATGCCTGTGCTCTGCTAAAGAGAAACCCTGGTTTTCTCCAGAGGTTTTGCCAGTGGAGCACAGCAGGAGGAGCTGGTACTTCCCTCTGCGGCTTCAGAAGCACCTTGTAGTTCAGTACTTTGTGATGTATGTTTCAAGTGGGAGATACTCCCCTCTCTGGGTCCTGTTAAGCTTCGTAGCTTGTAATATTGAGGGAAAAATAAGTGACAGATGTCTCTAGTGTAAATTTTTTTTGCCACTGCCTTAAACTCCCCTTGAAGCAGGCAGAAGCCCCAGGTCTGGCAGATGTGTGAGAAGGGGCCCCATCTTGCAGTTGGGGGCACAGGTTACCGTTTGTCTTTGGTTCACAGAGAAGCTGATGTGAACCTGCCACCAAAAGGCTGAGCCTGGTGCTGTCTGTCAGTCCCTGTCCCAGTATGTATGTGGCTTGTGTTTTGTTGCCCTACTGCATCTCATAACAAATTAAAAATACACACTGGTGTTTTTCTACAGGGTAGGTAGAGCATTCCTTTGAAAGTTCAAGTGGGAAAGTGAAATGCATTAACAAAAATCTGCTGCTTTCAAACTGGTGCCAAAGGGAGTTTGTTCTCAAGGTCATTTTCAGCATCTTTTGAAGCTGCACTTAGTTCTGCTCATAATGCTGTGGGTGATCCCATATCTGGGTTCTAGGTGCAAATCCAGCATCTGCACTTTAAACAGTCAGTGAAGCTTACAACAACTGAGAACGATGCCTGAGCTGGTAGAAATGCCTTGCAGTGAGAGCCATGGAGTTCAGTCTGCTCAGCCCTGGAGAGGTACCAGTTTGCACGTACCCTTTGTGCCATGAAAATACTATTCTCAGACTCTTTAACCTGGTGCAGAAAGCCACAGTAAATACAAATGCTTGCCCTTGGTTTTAGCTGAATGCTGTCAGTGTGGGCATTGGTGTAAATACATAATATATATTCTATTTGAATGGAATGCAGAGGTTTGTACATAAGATCTGATCCAGTGGTGGCATGGGCAGTTCTGTTCTTGAAATGGACGTCAGGGGGAGAATGGAGAAGGCATTTTATGCCAACAAAGACAAAGAAATAAACACACACAAAATTAAACATGAGGGCAGGAGCAGAGAAAAACACAAGTCCAGACCCTGGCTGATAGAAAGTGTGTCAGAAGCCCATGTCTGTATGCTCCCCTGACTCCCATAGCTCTTGATGCTTTTTTTGGTTTGTTTTTGGTTTTTTCTGATGCTAATTCTTGTTACTTTGTTTCCCTGTTCAGTATGTCGAGACTTCGCTATTCTGGAAGATCATACCTTGGCCCATAATTTACAGGAACAAGAGAGTAAGTAGCAATGATCTTTAGAACAAACTGAAGCAAGCTTGTCCCAACAGATATCTGGCTTTATTTGATTTTGCTAAAAAAATTGCTTCCTGCTTTTATTTAATTTTTTCTTTTTAATGGAATACAGTTTATTATTGCTGTCTTCACTATCGTGTAACACTACACTTCACTCTGCTCCAGCTCTTGTTGTACCCTAGAGATAGTTGCATTTCATATTTCAATTTTGTGCACTCCTTTAGAGTTGAGTTTGTTTATGCTGTTTATGATAAAATTACATGTAGGAGTGCACTTGGGGTTTTGTTGCTGTGCAAGGTTTTTAGAAATGACTAGCAATTTTGGAAGCTTCAAGTTTTATAGTCTGACCTGAGGTACAACCAAAAGAGGTCTGTTTGTTTACTTATTTCGGAATTACCAGTGTCTGCCTTTTGAAAGGCAGACACTGGTAATTCCTTTCCAGACATTTTGAGGTAGGGCAGCTGTACACTAGAAGGGTTTGTAAAAGAGAAAAAAAAGTACAACCAGGAACTTCAAAGTGACTGGTGCTTTTTTTTTAAATTTTTTTTTTATTATTATTATTATGCTTATCTGTTACTTTGAGTATGCTTACATTGCAGTTTCAGGTGTGGTGGCCTCTCTAATCAGCTTTGCACCGATTTGGTATCTGCCAGTACCAGGTGCTAACGCCATTCCAGCTGCTCCATCAAGGGTGCAGCTGCTTGTGCCCTCGGTGCTGGAACCTGAGACCACTGAATTAAAGACGACTCTGGGCTGCAGCTCATGTAGCCATTTTTTCTGGCAGGCAATATCCATGTATGGTAAAGGACTCACTGGAGCACTGAGTTGCTCTGTTGCTAAATATAAAGGTAGTGAGATTTTTGGAACTGATTCTGCTGAGAGTGAGAGGACTTTTCTTCTGTAGAGGTTCTTGAGAAATAAATAAGGGAAGTATCCGTAAGAAGTGGTTTAGGTTCAGCTCATCCTCACTGGCCTCTGGTGGTCCCTCCCAGACCCACTTCATTTGTTTAGGGTGATTTTCCACGGTCAGAGAATGAAATTCAAAGCCTAAAAACCATTCCCTATAAACCTGGATGTGTTAAGATATGCAGAACTTGTTTTGGTAACAGACATGTATACAGCCCCCTCAGTGCTGAAAAGAGGCAATCTCAAGCTGCTAGCATAATTTCAGTTCAGGACTTTCCCACCTTTAGAGAGATTGCGTGGTGTTTCCCTGCCAAGATCTGTCTTCCTTTCTGGGCTGGAATCTCCCTCCCACTTGGTTTATCTTGTTCACACAGTGGAGTTCTGCAGCCTGATTTGAGGGTTCTTGTCTGTGTTTATTTCCAGTTGAGCATCACTTGGCTACAAATGTTCAGCGTAATCGTCTGGTGCAACATGACTTGCAGATGGCCAAGCAACTGCAAGAAGAGGAGGATAAGAAAGCCCGTGCTCAAATCCAGAAACACCAAAAAGACTTGTGAGTTTGTGCTGGAGCTCTTGGGATGGGAATGCTAGTCCCATTTGGTCAGAGCACTCATATCAGCTGCTTTGAGTTGACAGTATGTGGGGTTCAGCTTCATCAGCCTTTTGCTTTAGTTCCTTTTTACTTTGGCTGTCCATTGCTGTAAAAGTATTGATACCAGGCTCTGGCACAGAGGAATGAGAACAGGGTGAGGGTGGGTGGTCCTGGAGCCCGTCGTGCCTTAGATGCTGTCTCCTGTCCATGAGAAGGATCCTTACCAGCATACTGCTTGTTGTCAAAATGAAGAAACTTGGCCGCTTATGTTGACCTTGTGCCTGGCTGAAGTTTGGGAGCAGAGGAACCATGCCACAGAAATACCCAGTGTTACAGGGGTTTCTCTTTCGTGTGGAAATAGCAGATATTGGTGTGTTTGCCCTGTGCCTGATGAATGCTTTTCAGGAGCTGGGTGTGATGCTTTTTGGTGTCCTGCTGTGCTGACAGCTGAAAGCCCCTGCTTGCGCTTGCAGATATTCAGTGTGAAATGACCTGGGAAGGGGAATGGCTGCCTCAGGGGGGCTTGATGGGGATTGGGTGTTGGGGGACAGGCCTGCTCTTGCAGTCACAGACTTCTGCAGCAGCTGTGGGAGGGTGTTTAATGAGTGATCCAGTTTGCTCTGCAGGTTTGCTCAGTCCCCAAACACCACATCTTAACCCTGTGGTCTGTGGTTTGGCTCTCTGTGTCCCACAGCTTTCAGCTGTGGCACTGGTGTAGAAGTGAAACATGGCAGCACAGGGCAAAACAAACTGTGCTTTCCAACCCAGAGTGGACTTGAAGACTATGAGATGTAACAGATGGTTACATGTGACAGGGCTCAGCCAGATCCCACTTGTGAGAGGTGGCTGGATGGGGGTCCCTGCAAATACTGGGTCTGCAAGGCAGGATGCATCTCCCAGCAGCTGTGCTCCCTCCTGGCTTTTGTTGGGCTCTGGATGCCACCCACCAGATGCAGTTGGTGGTGAATCACGGAGCCTGGGTGGCTCATCTGACGAGGCCAGTGGTGGAGCAGAAGAACTCTGTGTTGCAGATGTGGGAGATAACAGGACAGGCTTCAAAGCAGCGGCTCATGGAAGCTTTGAAGCTGGGGCATGACAGATCAGCCACTGTTTTCAGTGTTCCCAGCACACTGGGACAGGCCTTATGTACATATGTGTCTCTCAAGTCTGTGCTTTTTTTCAATAGTTTTGTCTTTATTACCAATTAGAGATGTGAGTGAGTAAATGACAACATAGAAATTGATTTTGTATGGCAGACATGATTCCTCTTCGTTACTTGCTGGGAGCTGCAAACAATTTTCTTGTTGTAGGACTCTGTAAAATGGGATTTACGAACTTTGTGAGCCAAAGCACAGGCAGGACTACTGATGTAAAACGTTGTGTCAGCAGCAGTTCTGCTTTTGAGAGCAGGAGCTCTTCTGCAAGAATAGTAAAAGAAGTTGGAGGCAACCTTTTGTAATTGGATCTTTCTCTTCCTTAATTCTTTTTACATTCCCATTGTCTCTTCCTTGTTCAAGAGTAGCATGTTCTGGCAACAAAATAATCCTTGCTGTTGTTGCTTTCTGTGTCATCTAGGACAGTTTGACACTGCAAAGTGGTGGGAGAAGTAAGAGGGCAGAACTAAGGCGTCTTTAGAAACAGGAAATATAAAAAAGCTCTTCAAATTTGTTGGCTTTCTTCTCTCTTCCAAATTCTAAATTCTTCCAGAAAAGTTTTGTGAAGGGAAATGAGAGAATAGAAACACTTCTTTTTAAGAATTCTGGGAAGCATCAAAGCTTATTTTCCTGCTTCTTTGAAAGCATCTCTCGCATCTAGCTGAGCAGCCTGCACACTGCTAAGCATAGTAGCAAGATTACTAAAATAAAATAGTGTGAAAATATGTTCTTTCCCCGTTTTGCTCCCAGTGCTGTAATGGTTCTGTTACACTGATGTGAACAGTTCCTTTGAACAGTTCCCTTAAACATTCCCTTTTTTTCTCCTCATCGGGCAGCAACTAGTAGCTGCAGTCACTGTGAATGTGAGGGAGCTTTCTCATCACACAGACTTCCATTTTTTTTTCTCTTTTTTAGAAACTGATGTAGAGTTTTCCCAACATTCTTAATACTCCTGGCTCTCCAAGAGTGAAGTACATGAGTGGAATTTTCAGGAATGGTGATGTTTATGTTGCTCTGGCTGATTTCTGGGGTCTGATGGGCACTTGAACTCACACTGAAGAAACTGAAGGACAAGAAGAGCTGTCAAAGCTCTTGAACCTATTTTTCTATGCTCACACAAGTTAATACATTAGTTTTTGTTGGCTAACTAATCAAGTCTCAGTATTTAATTACTGCTGAGCAATAAACCCCCAAATCTAATCCTCTGTGGCTGTTCAGTTTTCAGGAATTGATGTGGTATATTCCAAGATCTGTCATCGGAAAGAAGAAAATGCTTCAGCGTTTGCATTACTTCTGGTGTTCATTGCTGCCAATGGAGAGACAGTGACCTTGTTGCCTTGGCTGTGAAAGATGATTAGTTGTTTTTCTGTCCTGTTTGTCTGCAATAGGATGTATTTTAAGCATTTAGCAAATCAGTTTGTGCTGATGAACTTGGCACCTTAGTTCTGCTCACAGGTGCCAGGGGAACTGGAGACATGCAATGTCTTGATGTGTGTGACCTTTCTAACTTATTTTCTACCTGGTTTCATGTCCTCAGAGCCTGGGGTTGTAAAGGATCCACTACCAGGCTCACTGACAGCCTGCTCCCTAGGATTTGCTTATTCAGCTATTGTTTTCCTGGGAGCTGTGGTTCTCTGCTGGTGCCAGGTTTGCCAAGGTCCCTTTTTAAAAAGCAGGTTCAAGAACTAGATGTGCTGCTGTGTGAACTCCTGTGGCTTTGAGGAGATCTGTCCCCAGAGTCAAATGAAACACACTCAAGCACATGCAAAATGCCAGGTTTTATTACCTGCATGAAAGAAACTCATGTCGTAAGACGTTTGACCTATTGATAACTCCAGCCCAATTGCAGGTCTGCTTCTGAGGAGCTGTTGACAGAAATAATCTTCTTTTCCTTCTTGCTGTGTGTGCCTTTGTGTTGCCCATGACAAATGACTTGTTTCTTGGTGACATTTGTCCTCCAGGCCCTCTTGTTGCAATGTCCATCCTCTCCACCCTTACCACATACCCACCCTTTCTGCTTCTCTCATTCTTCACTTTCTGTAGAAGAAGGCTCTGTTGTGCCACTGGCTGCTCCAGCCATGCCACATTTCTTGGTTAAGGAACAAAAAGTGCTTGTCTGCAATTAAAAGTGTTTTAACTTTCTTTCCTCATGTCTTAGACTCTCTCCCAGTCCTTTGCCTCCAGATTCACTAGATCATTTATGCCCAGATTCTTGCTCAAACCTAGAACTAGTTGCTCCAGTCCACATAGCACAGCTTTGACATAGCTCAACCTGCTTTAATTATTTGCTTGTCTTCCATAATATGCTCTTGGTAGTCTTCTCATCGCCTATCTGGTCATTGTCAGTGTATTCTTCAAAGGATTGTATTCTAATTAAGCAGGCTCTGCTTGTTGCTTTTCCCAGCTGTTCTCCTCCTGTGTCTTGCCTTTCAGTAGTTGCAATTGCAGGGATTGACTTTTCTGACCTGTTCAGAGCTGCTCTTTAGCTCAGTCTCAATAGTGCTGAGAGAGCTTTCTTCTCAAATCCCCCAGCTCTTTTCTGAATTGTCTTGAGCAATCCTTGGCCATTGTTCCAGCCTGTTTGCTGGACATCTGAGCATGCTGCTGAGTGTGGCACTGTGCTTGCAGATGCTTTCCAGCCTTCTTGGTCTGTCTGCACAGCCAAATCTCTCATGTCTCAATTGCTCTGATCTTTCCATCCCCAGTTAATGCAGTCTTGTGTTCTGCATCCCCACTGGCACTGTGGCAATGGCTCCTTCCCCCTTGTTTTGACACATGTTGTTCCCTTGCCTCTTGGCACTGGTCCTGCCTTTGTGTCCCGTCCCACCTCAGTGGCATTTCTCATTCATTACTGAACTGCCACCTCCAGCCTCCACTTGGCCTATGTACCTGTAAAGTGTATTCCTGCACTTTCTTCTCCTTAGCTTACCCATAAAAATCACTTCCCAGAAATGCCTGCATTAACCATACCCCCCTGAACCCCTCCTTTGATACCACATGTACAAAAACTCAGCAGAATTAGGTTGTTTGCAGACTCCTGAGCGCTACCTTGGCCTGCCCTATTTTGTGGTACCTATCTCCTTTCTTAGCAATCTGCTCATGAATCTCTTTTACTTTGTACTCTGTAGATGTTTTGGGAAGTATTTTCTAAATTTGGCCACCAGTAAGTACAGGGAGTCCTGGTCCCTGGTGAGGATTCATAGCTCTGCACTAACACTGAGCAATAATGCTTTTGTGTAAATCAGGTGGAATTTTTTTTAGCTCTTTTATCCCTTTCTCCAGGCTAACTGATGCCTGTGGCTTCAGCTGCCTATAATCCCTGTCTCCTTGCCTTCTAGGGAACGACAGGACTGCGAGATTGCTCAGGAAATCCAAGTGAAGCTCGCGTTTGAAGCAGAGGAGCGCCGCAGGCAAGAAGAAAAAGACGAGGTAACCTTTAAAGCTGCAGGGATGGCAGGGCTATTTGTAGCGGCCCTTTTAGGGCAGACATTTCTTGGTCAGTAGCCACAAGAGTTAGCTTGCATGGTGGCAGTCCTTGTCCTGACAGATCTCTGTATGCACAGAGATTTTAGGGAGTCCTGTTGCAGAAATAAGATACGGTCATAGTCCTCACACTCAAGGGTCATTATATAAGGGTTGTTGATGCCAGTGACCTTGCTAATGAAGAGGGCAAGTAATAGGTAAGTCTTGCTGAGGTGTTTATTGCCCTGCTGTGGGAAGTCGTAATTGTTTATACACTCTGAGAGCTGCTTGCCTTCTCAAATGCAAGAAGACAGGTGCTGCTCTTAGGAGAATCCTGGGCTGTGATTTCTTTGTCTTTGATGCAAAGATTTCAGCAGAACTCTCAGCCCAGCCATCTGTTCCTGGCTTCTCTATTCTTCAATTCAGTCTTTCACAGCCTCAACACCTTGTTACAGTTTCTTGGTAGCAGATTCTTCAGAATATTGTGACTTCAGGATGTTGCTCTGCTGCTGTTGCTTGAGAATGGGCAGTGTGGTTTGTTCACAGTGTACAAAGGATTTGGCTTGTTGGTCACTTCAGTGGATCATCCTGTCAGGTTGAGTTTTCAAGAAACTCACAGAGTAGAGGAACGCCTGTGTGAGCCTGGAGTGTGTCCCCATTTTTTATTTAAGATGGTTTCCTGAGAAGCCTGAGTTGTCTCAAGATGTTCAAGAGGCACCTGGTGGTATTTTCTATATAGGAAGAGCTTGAATACAGGCTGTATTTCCTGGAAGAGCCTGAAATAAGAATCTGCCCTTACATGACAGATGCATCAGGTTTTTTTGCAAGACTTCATTTTCTTCTCTTACCATTAATTCCAAGCAAGTACTGAAAGGCTGCCCAGACAGATGGGAAGGGCTTGGCTTCCAAGAGGAGCTTGTGGTAACAGGGTGGGAAGAACACTTTAGCTACAGGATTTGTGCTAAAAAGGTAGCGATCTGTCTTATTTTTATCAGGAAGGTGAAGGAGATGCAAAACTAATGTTGATTTGGGGAATTGCACCTTTCCTTCCTGCTTTATGTAGAGAGCTGCAGGGATGTCAGCGGTCTGACAACAGGTCCTTGCAACCTGTCAAACCAGCCTGCTGACCACCTTGTGCAGTTGGGAACAGGCTTCAGTTGACTGTGGCTTAAAGCAATGAGAAGTCATAAATATTCTTTCCCTTCCTGCTGGTGCGTGGGAAGTTCCCAAGTGTGGCTGAAATGTAGCTGAGGACTGAGGCAGATCCTTTCTGGAGTGCAGGGATTTTAAATGAAGCACTAAGCCTGCCTGCCCTGCCTGCTTATGAATCCGGTTTGTAAGAAGTGGTTTGTGTGGATTTGCAAGTCCTGAGCTGTCTCAGTCCTGGAGATAATGTGCTTAAGCTCATATATTTATAGACTTACTGTACTTGCTAGAAGAAGTTAACCTTGTCAGGGGAAAGAGTTTGTGGAGGTTTTTTTTTGTTTGGGTTTGCTTTGGTTTGGCGGTGGTTCTTTTTTGTTCTCCCCAAAGCTGGTTTCAGAGCTGATCTTACCTGAATCCTGAAATAACAGTTTGTACTTGAGCATCCATCCAATGTCCTCCAGTGCTGGCTTGGCTCTGGGGGGGTGTTGACTCTTAGTTTGCATTTCAGCCATGCCTTTCCAGCCTGCAATGTCCACTTTACACGCATGGCTCTGTAAAGGTCCTGAGGATTAGGAAGGCTTAAATGAACGGTGTCCAAAGGGGCAGCATGCCCTGCTGCTATCTCCCAGCTTTGCTCCCTAGCTCCAGACCGGCTCCAGTGACTCACACGCCGCTGGGCCTCAGAGGAGCAAAGCGCAGGGAGTTGTTTGCGGTTCCTCGGCCTTGTTGATGCATTAGTCATCTCGAAGGAAAACCAATTAGGAAAATGGAGTGCTCTTCTCTTTGGCATATCTACCAAAACTGTGACAGAAGACAAACGGCTGCAATACCCCCTGTGCTCCTGCCTTGTGCCTAGTTTGCTCTTCCTAATGTCCTTTCGATTTTCTCTTCCTTCAAGTCTCTGTCTGTCAAACTGATGCATTTCCCTGCCTGGCATCCTGTAGTCCCTGCAAATTACAGCCAGTGTGAAGTGAGTACCTGGTTAGCTCTGGGAACTCCTTCCCATCAGAAGTGCCTTTAGCTGGACAGTCTTTATGTTTTTCTTTCCCTGGTAGAATGCAGGGGGGAGAGCCAGCCCACTCCTGTGAGTGAGTGTGCACTTCTATGACTTCCAAATCCTTGTTGAAAGCTTGAGGTTGCACACGCAGTCCCTTCTGCCCTGCTTTGGCCATTAGGGCTTAGTAGGCTTGTGTGCAGGAGGAGCAGGAACCCGTGAGTTTGCCATGGGGTTGGAATCTTAGCAGTGGTCCTGGGTGAGGTTGAATACTGGTTGCTGACATGGTCCCTTGTGTCATCCATTAATTTGAAAGCCTTATCCAGCCCAGGGTTTGAATTTGAGTAACTGTTGTTGCTGCATGTGAAAAATTAAACCTTTTTTTTTTAATAAGGATTTTAATAATTGAATAAAGAATTTGAATAAAATAATCTGGAGATACTTTTTAGTGGTGATTTAATGTCCGTTTTCTTCCATCTCTGCAGGATATTGCCCGTCTCCTACAACAGAAAGAGCTGCAGGAAGAAAAGAAGCGCAAGAAGCATTACTTAGAGTCCCAGGGACATGCAGGCTACGAAGAGAACTATTATGCAGAAAATGGAGGTATGTTTCTGCAAGATAAAAGATCAAGTTCCTGGCAGTATAGGTGACCCTGGTGGTCTGACAACTGTTTAGGAAACTCCCTTTATCCTGCAGTAGGGTACTTTAGCATTGTAGCATGAAATCAGTTTCCAGAGTTAGAATCAGATTATTATATAATCAGGAAATATTTAGTTAAAAAAATAAAAGCAGAGAAGACAATTTAATAATTTTTATTGTTCTTGAAGGTGGCCTAAAGGACAGGGATAGAGTGTGTGATAGATATGTGCAAGTTCAGCCACACATGCATGTTTTAAAGACAGTGAAAAAGACAGTGGCTGATCAGGCAGTTACTGCCGTGTGACGCCAAGCGTGTGTGGGAGGAATGCTGGTGCAATTCCATGCTTGCCTTTGAAGAGAAACAGTTCCGTGTGCTCATTTGTGATGCTGGCACGACTGCATGAAGGAATAAATGCTGGTTCATGGAGCTGTGTTTCAAAAATAGCTCCTTGCAGGTACCCAAGCTGTAAAATTAGCACAGCTGCCTTGAATGACTTACTGAAGAACAAGGTCATCTCCACAGAATCTCTCTGCTGTGATTATCATCTGGAACTGCGCAGTGTGGAAATTATTTGATCCACAGCACTCTGTTGCTTCCTTTTGGTCAGCTTTTGTGATTGAATACAGACCTTCTTCAAACTGGGAGGAGAGAATCAGGGTGTGTTTAATTATGGAGCAATCTGGGGATGGCTTTGCTGTGCACTGGTGGTGGTTCCTGCATTCTTTCTTCAAAACTGTGGTGGGGAAGATGGGTTGCTTTTGATTAACAGATTATGAAGATGAAGATCTAACCTCATGTCTCATTTTAACATCAATGCCATTGGCAGTTCTAAAGCCTTTCATTTGAACTTACACAAAGTATTTTAGTTTCAATTGGAAGAAGTTCAAAGATAGCCAAGAAAGTACAAAGCACAAAGTTGAGAAGTGTAAAACAGTAACCAAGTGGAAGCTTCATGACCACAAGTCCTGCTACATGTACAAAGCTGGGAAAAATTGATGGAGTCTCACGGCCAACCCAGACTTCAGATTTTCAGGATTAAATGGGAGAAGTCTGAAAAAACACAACATAGGTAATAGTGGCATGCAGAGATGGTAGGACAGGATGGATTTTTATAAGGAATCAGCTGACAAGGTCTGTGACTTCTTGAAGTAAGACCGTGGTGTGGATTTGGAGAGCAGGATATCTTGTGGGTGTAAGTTTTCTTCCTGCAATAATCCGTAATTTTGAAGGTGAGGTAGGAGGTGTTCGCCTGACTGCTCATAGCACTGCTGCTGTTGATCTGTACTCCTTAAAAGCTGTAAAGGACTGGAGTGGATTTTGATGCCTGGATCATCTAGCTCATTGGTCTGGAACCTCTTAATTACTTGGGCATTATTTGATTAAGCTTCAGCAGGCTTGGTTTATATTGTCCTCATTAGTTGTGAACTAAGACAAATAAAAAGCTCTTGCTTTGTTTAAGTTTTTTGTTCAGGTGGGGGATGGGGTGTATTTTTGTTTGGGTTTTTTTTGTTGCTTGAGACTGAAGTAAAATTTAACCACATCCAGGAGGAATGTGGTTAGGCCTATTGCACCAAAGCAATCTGAGCTCTTAAAAACTGGAAAAATAAACATGAAAAAAGGCAGAGTTCCTCCAAGAAGTGTCTGTGCCATGAAAAACATTTTTGTATTCACTCAGTCACTTGATGCTTCAGAGAGTAACACCAGGGTCTAAAGAGTGTTTACATGGCCCCTGTGGAAGGTGCCACAGGATCCAGCACCTGCTGATGAATTAATCACCCTGAGATTCCCCAAAAGCAAATCTTCTGCTTGGGTTGTCTGGCATGGTTGTGTTACCTGCAGCAATCCTTTCCCAGCACAGCCACGCTTTGCTCTTTTGTGTTCTCCTGCTCTCTGCTGTTGTATTTATTGAGCTTTCCTTAATAATGAAATTGAATTAATTTTTAGACCCTTGTGAGTATTGTACGAAAACTGACTCTTGCTTTCAGGCTCTGGTCTCTGTTGTTCAGTAAGTCACTTAGATTGTTTGAATGGGTATTTGTTTTCTGTAAATCGTATGAATGATCTAAAACTGAACAGAAAAAACCCAACGAGTTAAAGAGTAACCACAGCAGTTCCTGTTACAGTTCTTGGCCTTGTGAAAATACACCTATTCTGGATAAAAGTCACACAGACTTGTTTTCAAGGTGGGTTTTCTGTAGGCTCTATTTTTGCTGGCTCTGAAAAAGTTTTTTCTGAATAAAATTACTCGAAGGGAACATTCAGTTTTGGTGTGAGGTTTGTTTTTCTCCTTCTGAAATCAAGAAAGATTGTAAGTGAGACAGAGCTATTTATTAAAACAGAATGCAGTTCATGTGCAGTGAAATCTATTTTAAGTTTTTTGAGATACTATAAAACAAACTCTGGACAGCTGAGGAGAGGAAAGTCTGCTGCTGCTGAGTATTTTTGGTGGGGGGTTGTTTGTGTAGTTTCAAATCAATCTCTGCTTCAAGGCATTTTTTTCATTTTGAAAAGCTGCTGTAGAGAGATAATAGTTCACTCAGTGCAATGATTTTTCTTAGCAAATAGGTTAGTTGAAAAAATAAATCAATTAGTAGATTGTATGCAGGCAGACTGCTGTGTCCTCCTAGCTGTTTCAGGTTTATTACTGGAAGTAAAAGCAGAGAAAATTTCAACCTGCTTTCTGGAAAGCATAGTGGAAACAACCCCACCAAAATACCAAATAAGCAGTTTTTCTAGGTAGAATGCTGAGGTCAGGAACCTGGGTTTTGTGAAGTCTTATTCTACCCTAAAATTTCCATCCATAACTATCTTTGCATTCAGAGCTGAAACTTCTTTTTATACCATGAATAAGTGCAGGCCCTGAAACTTGTGGCTCTGCAAAAGATATGTCACAGTCTGTGGTGGAGGATGTTTGGATGCTACAGCTATTTTTTTCTTGCTTTTAAAGAAAAGAAATCCTATCCTACATGTTTATTGCTCTTCTGCTTTATGTGGGTCTTTCCCCCAGTTTGGTGAGACTGTTTTTACTGATGAAAAACCTTGTGCCTGAAGCCAGGGCAAGGCACCCATGCTTATAAACCAGGGTCCAACCTGACCTCTCTGCTTGGCCCCTGCTGGCCTTACGCCCCCCATTGTCTCCCAGCCTTTCCTGCATCTTGTGCCCTCCTTTGCAAACTTTTCCCAGGTTGTTTCAGGATCCTGCAGCAGTGATGTGTCATGAGGAGATGAACTGCTCTCTTGGCTGTTTTTCAGCCCCAGTGGCATCATTAAAAGTCATTTATCTCCATATTGTCTTGTCCTTGTCAAGGAAGTGCTCAGACACTTTTGCATTGGACCTGTGCTTTCTGCTCCAACCTTGTTACCTCCTGTGCTGCCCTGCTAGCCAGGCTGCCATTTCACTGTGTTCCCTTTTGTATCCTGCAAGCCTTATCTGCCCCTGTTATTACTCTTTCTTTCATCATGCTTTGCCTGCGTTTTCAGCACCGTGTATCAAGCTCCCTCATCTGCCTGCTGTGAGTCTGGCCTCGAAGCCCTATTAACCCCTGCACCACTAACCCCCTCCTTGTTTGTCCCCCATTGCTCAGAGCACCCCTGGGGTGACCCCCGAGAGCAGATTTCTGAAGGTCCCAGAGCACACAGTCATGGCAGGTGCAGGCACCAGCAGAGAGAGCACCGAGGACCCCCCTCGCCTTTGCCCGGCAGTGCCCCCAAACATGGGCACTCCACCCCAGAGCACCGTCGGAGGTCGCCTCAACTGAAAGAGGCCAGCAATGGCCATCAGCAGGAGTGGAATTCAGCCAGCCAGGGAAGGTCCAGGAGACATCCCAGCCTTGACCTGGAAAGAGAGACTGAGCACCATGCCTATGACCACAGCAATAGCTGGGAGCTGCGGGAGAGGAGGGCAACTGGCAGGGAAAAGGAGAGGAGACCTCTCAGTCTTGACCTGGAGTCAGAGCATGGACTCATAGAGGAAGCACAGCACAGCAGAAAACCACCAAGGCAAGACAGAGAAAAGCACCTTCCCCTTCTGGAGATGGAACTGGAGGCGGAGCAGGAGACTTGGCGTCGGGGTGGCAGACAGCACCCTGAAAAACACAGATCACGCCATCAGGGCCACTCGTCACACAGGATGGCACGTGACGAGAAGCTCTGTGATGCTGAGTCTAGAGATGACCATAGGAGGGGTGAGGCAAGAGCCTGCAAAAGGGCAGGACACAGGAGACATTCCCCCTCCCCTCATGCTGTGAGCCAGGGCAAGGTTGGAGACTGCCAGCGAGACTCAGGTAACCAAGTGATGGGGAAGGTGTGGGGATGGACCTTTGTGTGCCCCATGCTGGTGTCTGAGATATGTTTGGCTTCCTTGGAAGATGCTTCTCTCCAGTATCTACCTGCAGTGCGCACACAGGGAATCTTGCCCAGGTGTCTTCCTGATTTAGCAGGATTTTTCTTATCCATTAATGTTCTTGCTCCATTTATGTCCTGATGTTCCATGGCATGGGAAAGGATGAGTAAGAAGGTCTTGTTGGAAATGGTGCCCTTGGTAATCCTGTGTTTTAATACAACAAACTCCTCCTCCCCACCAAAAAAGCCCAAAAACACATCACCCCCAAAGAAAGACCCCCAACCAACAACCAACACCCAGCTTTTATTTTCATGATACATTTTATGCAATGGTTTCCTTTCACAGGAGACAAAGTAATAAAACCTTGAATGTAAGGATTGTGGTTGTATTTTGTGGAGTTGAGATGCAGGACTGTAAGTGAGGATGCTTTGCTTAAGCACTAAAAAATTTAGCAATTTTCATCCACTTCTTATTGAAAACCCTGCTGGCAACTTATTTAATTCACTTTGGGCAAAGTTCACTAGTGGTACTGGGCATCCAGCTGGGTTCTATTTGTAAGATTCTTGCCAGATTCTGTACAAGTGGAATTTTCTGGGAAATACGCACTTGTGTGGTTCTTGTTCAACAGCACTTGGGGGCTGGGGGGGCACTTTAAGGATCCAGATCCATCTTGCCACTTTTAAAGCCACAGTGGAAGCAGGGGTGACCTAGTAAAGCAGGAGTTGAGAGCCTTGGATCTATGTCTGTCAAAACGTGGGGCAGCTTATGCTTTACGCCATCTAACTGATCTTCACCTGGATAAGGTGAGGATGATAACGTGTGTCTGTGTCTGGAGATACTGGGACAATTATCCTTCTTCCTCATGATAAGAATACTTTCCTTAGGGAAATAGAAGGTGTTAATCAGGTTTAGCTTTAAAATAACAAAGCTCTGTACTCAAAGCAAGAACTGAACATTATATGAACTTCAAAAGTGCTTACTTGTTCATTTTGTCATTGAATTGTAAAATCCATGGGTCATCCAAGGAAGAAATTGTCTGAAAACTCATGTGAGCCTGTCCCAGGTAACCCTTGCAACCCATGCTGCTCCAGCAGTGTGTTCAGACTCTGCTGTGCTCATATCAGATGTTGGGCTGCTCTCTGCTGCCCAGTTTTGCCAGTGTATCTGTGTCAATGCAGAGAGTGACAAATTACAATTCCTTTGCTAGCACTGCTGTCACCAAAGACTGCTTCAAGGGACACGGCCTGTTCTGCCATGGAGTTACAATTGTTACCTAAGATTTGGTGTGTCAGATACTGCTGTGTGCAGAGAGAAAGCTGCCTATGGTGTGTGCTGCACCTCAGCTAAAGGTGCTCTCAAACCAGCAGCGTGGCAGGTACACTGTGGGGATCTCTGCCTCTCTTGAGTGGGGGTTTGCAGGTGGCTGAGGAGATGGTGGGGATCTCTACCAAAGCACTGGAGAATGGCTGAGTTGATTGTTTCCTCTCAATTCCATAGGCACTAATTTGAGGGGGATGAAACAAGCCATGTACGATGCACCCCGGATGGAACAGGAGTTGTCTGATGCAGAAATTGCTCGGAAGCTGCAGGAGGAAGAGCTCCTGGTAAGCAGAGAGGATGCATTGGTCAACTCAAAGGAACTAAGGCAGCCAGAAATGACAACTTTATTTGTAAACCTTTTATGTATGAGAGTGACTTTAAGACCTAAGGTCTTGCTCTTGTGCATTCTACTGATTACCTTTGTCTTCCATACCCACGAGTATGGAGTGACAGCTGTCTTCCAACTGATAAGCTCTATTTTTTAAAATAAACACCCAAAATTGAACTATTGAAGCAGAGTGATACTAAATGGGTGTTCACAGGCAGGTAAAGGTGGCCTGTAGTCAGTGTGCTCAGCTCACAAGGGAGACAGGCCAGTGCCCATCTTAGAGAGAGAGAGCAGCAGACTGGAAAATGCATCATGGTGTGGCCTGGCAGATACATGAGGGCAAAATTCAGCTGAAAAGCTGAAATGGCAGTTTGGTGTTTGGTTGTGAGGTAAGTATGGAGGTAGCTAAATATATTTGGAGAGGATGATGGTGTATTTGTATGGGCACCTTCTTGCCCTGCCCAGTAGGTTAATGAGTATGAATAACTCAGAGATGTTACTTTTTTCTCTGTTTTTCCTTCCCCACTTTTTTTTTCCTCAGGCTAATGAAGCAGATCAGAAGGCAGCTCAGGTAGCCCAAGACGAGGTGAGCAACAAGTCATATACTTGTGGAATTCCTTTATTTGTGGAAGCTGCTAAACACCCCTTGTCCACTCTGATGCTCTAGTTGTTAATTTCTCTCCTTGTGGGGGCAACGTGGATCTCCAGTGGGATTTTCTCCCACATGGGTTTCATGTATGTGCTCAGGCTGGCCAAGCAGGGAGTTGCACTGCCTGTTGCAATCATGACAAAGGAAGGATGTTCATGGTTCTTTAAGAGCATTTCTTGTAACTGAGCCCCCTGGGAGAATATCCAAGATGCTGTGAGATGAACTGCCAACCCCTTTAAGGAAAAGGGATAGAGGGCAGAAAGGCTCTGTAAATGCAATTCTGGCAAATCAGGGAGCTACTGGGCATGCTGCATGTAATCAGTCTTAATTTTGTCCTGTCCCTTGATTTCTGATCACAGATGGGTGAAATCCTGGATTTCAGGATTCAGCAGCTGTCTGTGGGAAAGGGTTTGAATAACTCAAACCCACAAGAGCAGTAAAACTGTCTGACAGAGTCTGTGTTTGCATTCTAGGAAATTGCTCGGCTCTTGATGGCTGAGGAGAAAAAGGCTTTAAGGAGAGGAAAAGAAAGAGAAAAGTCTTCCTTTGAAAAGAGGAGGCATGATCAAGATTGGAAGGTATGCCAAGCTTCAGGAGGCACCACAGATAAGGTGCTATAATGTTATTCCCATTTCCAGAGGGAGGTGAGTGTGTGTGGTGAGAGCAAAAGGTGGTGATGCATCTAAAGGGCCTTGCTGTCTGTTACTCAGCTGCTTCCCGAGCCCTTTGGAGCTATCTCCTAGGTTAGATGCTTTTGGCTTCAGCCTCAAGCAAGGTAATCCTTGGGCTCTGGCCTTGGAGGATGGCACTGGATGTCACAGCACCTTGTGGCCTCCCTGAAGCACTGTCAGTCCCTGGTGCAGGACCTTCCCTCTGCTGAAATCTTGACTGCAGCAGTAAAAGCAGTAGTTGGTTCTGTTTGTGTGAGGACAATGCAGCTGCTTCAGTTGTCACTCTGCCTCATAAGTGGCTGTGTAATGAAAATCCTGAGTCTATCATGCCTGGGTTTTTGTAGGAGGAATACCAGAGAGGCTTGGCTGGCCAGCTTGGAAGGGGAGAGGAAACAGATTTTGTGGGCAGCACTGCTGTGCTGCTAAAAGGGCATCTTGGGGCCAGATGGAGGCAGCTCTGGTGTTTTCAGCCTCCTTACTGAGGTTCAGTGGTTGCAGGAGCACAGCTGCCTGCAGCTGGTCCTTCCTGCTCAGCCCAGCCTTGTGCACAGTCATTACACATGGAATGTATTCGACCCCAGCTTTGGAACAGTCCCTTAGAGCTGTCACGTATTTAGCGCAAAAATTGAGTTTGGCTCAGCAAGGCTGGGGTTTGTTTACTGGGAATGAGTCCTGATGCTGCCGTTTGCATGTCTAGCTTTAGTTAATTGTGTGTGTAAACCAAGCATGAAAGGACTGCATGGAGTTGTGGCAGTCCCAGTGTGCTGACTGGTGTCTTGCAAGGCACACAGATGAGCAGATTTCCCTTCTTCCCATCAGCCTGATGCAGGCGAGTCCACGCGCTCAAGGTCAAGAGAAGGGCCCGAAACTCAGCGACACAGAAGTGACAGGTCTTCCAGGTGAGCTTGAACTGGCTGGCAAGAATGGCGAATGGAGCTGGGAAGCTACTGAGAAGCTGAGTCTTAGGGAGGAGTTGTGGGATGAGCAGCCTGACCAACCCCTGAGGGACTCGGTGGGGAGCAGAGCGATGAAAGGCAGAGAGCTTGTGAGGTGTTTGGTGACGTGCGTCGCTCTGTGCTCGTGGCACTTGTCCATATTGGTCTCCGTGCCCGGTGCTGATGGAGATTGATGAGCTTGTGCAGTGACATTTGTTAAATGGCAGAGAAACATTGAGAGGGTTAAACAGCTTCTGGGGATGTGAAACCAAATGTCATCTCTGGGCAGGAAGGAGTAATGATCATGCATTTGCACAGCTGCTCCCTTGGTCCTTGCTCCTGTACACAGCTCCCACTGCTGCATGTGAACACTCCCTGCAAGCAAGAGCGTTGTGCTTTGGGGTGCCTCATCCCAAACTGGAAACATGCTGTAGCCCAGTGCTGCTTCTGAATCACTTGGTGCTCTGGCTCAAGGCCCTTCATGAGGTACTAAACCTTGAAAGTGACCCCAGTGGCTTTGATTTCCATTCCAGAAAGGAACCTACAAATTCTTGTTGAATTTGCAAAAGAAACAACAAATGGGATGTGCAGGTAGAGACTGAGAAATCATATTAAAATACTCTGGGGGTAAAACTGCAAGCATTAACCACTTTTAAATGCTGCCCTTTTGAGTGAGGTTCGCAGCAAACTTCATAATAGAAATTCTTTTTTTCCTGACAACTTAAATCATTACTAAATGAAAGAGGTCCATGAGAAGCAATAAATATTCCGCTTTTCTCCCTGCAGAAACAGTCATGGGCTGTGCTCAGAGGAGCTGTTCTGCATGGGGAAGGTCTGGACTGGGCGGGGTTTGCATCAGACTGAGGGTAACAGACCAGACAGCTGAGTTGTTGCTCTTGCTACACTGTTGTGCCTTAGAGTTATTTCACAACACTCCTTTTACCCTGTGCTTGGTAGGTCACAGCCTCTCCTCGATGACTTTGAGCACTCCCGGTATTACACGAGCCAGCCCAGCCCCTTGCGCCAGACCCCCAAACCTGAGCACTCTCCTAAAGGTAAGATCAACCCCATGGCTGCCCAGCACTTGGCTTGTTGTGAGCTGTTTTCCTCACACAAGCAGCCTGCAGGGGACAGAGTGTTTGAAAGTGATGCAAATAGAGAAGGGGAATGGGAATTAATGCCCCAGCAGGCAGGTGATGCTGGGCAGTGTTTGGGTTGGACTTGCTGAGCACATTGCAGGCTGAGAGACTGACAAACTGAATTAGTTTGCCTGAAATTTGTCAAGGTGCTGTCTGCATGTCTTCCATGATCTCTTAATGATGAATGACTGTAAATCCAGGTAGTAAATGATGGAGAAATTACATGAAGACAATGTTATGATGGATTTTAGGTGACTCATTAGTATCAAACAATCCAATACAAGACAGACCCTTATAGTATCACCTGTCTGGTGAGCAGATGGGATGATCAGAGAGAAACTTGTCCCGAGAGCAGGCTGGTTTTGTTCCTGTAGCATCTCAGCACTGCCTTGTTGGTTTGTTTCCTGAAATCACTTGGCACAGAGCGGTGTGGGTAGGGTCATCCCTGCAGTTGTTTTAAATCTGAATGGCCATTGTCTGAGTTATCTATAGAGCTTCTGGGGAGGGAAAGGGGCGGTCTGAGTTTACCTCAATCTCAGATTTCCTCAGCTCCACTATTGAGGCTTCAATGTGGACACTTTCCTTTCCAAATTTTAAAGTTTGGTAAACTTATGTTCTGTCTTCATCGAGCCAGCCTGAAAGTTGATAGCACTTTATAGGGACTGTTTGCTTTAGTGAGACTGTGCAGTGGGGCTGCAGCACCATTCATACCCTAGAAGAAATGCACACATCTTCCTCTCTTGTGGATCTACCCTTTCTTTTGCTTGAGTCAGGTAACATATGGTTCCTATTTTGGCCTTTGACTTTACCACTACCCTAGAAGTCAGATAGACAAGAGGGCAGGACAGGTAAAATATGACGAAGATAGTAATTTTTTCACCAGGATCTTGCCTCACAGATTGTTTCCTTTCTGTTTTGTTTTCCAGGTTCCCGTAGGAAGCAGTAAACTGTGCTAGCCTTTGCTTTGGTACTGACTCTTCTGTAGCAAACATTACTGGAATTGCCAGGCAACTTTCTCAATTCCTGACCTGATGGGAGGCCCACCCTCCACTCCCAGGATCATCTCTTTATATGTCATCCTATTAAGGAAAATTGTTTGTTTCAGTTTCTTACTCATCTGTGATGACTTGAGCAGTGCGGTATAATCTAGCTGCCACTGAGCTGTGCAAATCAACCAGCTGGCTCAACAGCTCCCTCATACATTCTTTTGAGGCTTTCTTTTTATTTTTAAGCTTTGGCTGGAGCTTTGACAAATAGGACAAATTGACATGTGTGTACAATGGAGAAAAATTGAAGCAATGAGTTGGGTTATGGCAGTGCAGCAGAACATCAGAAGTACAAGTCCTTTCTGCATTAGGATAACTTAGCAAAGAGAGCTGTAAGAGGAAATGTGTTTCTTCCTGTGTTGGATAGGACAGCTAAGCCAACCTGACAGTCATATGAGCTTGCAGGAAGGAGAGAGCGTTGTCTAATGTAGACCAGCGAAAGCCAAACCCTGAGACTGGTGAGGAAGAAATTGCCTATAAAACAGAATTTTTTAACTGCTGTATTTCTTTCTAGGGTTTCCAACAATCTGAATAGAGTGTGTATAGGCGTTTAGCTCCAGGATATATAATAGAACAGTTAAAAGGAAGGACAGTTTCAACTGAAATTAGACCTTGTGTGCATGACTTAGGATTTGCCAGGGAGTTCAAGAAGCTGTAAGTTGTGGTTTTGGAAGACTCATACAAACAGATTTGTGTGTCTGAAGGGACCTCTGTGGTCACCTGCTTTGAGCTTCAGTGTGGTAGAAGCCAAGGAATTTTACTGAAGCCAAGTACGGTCTCCTGTAAGTCCTAGCTCAGTTGTTGATGCACTTGAGCAGAGTAACTTGTTTCTGAACTTGGATATGTCTTGTAAACATGGGGCTGAAGGAGGGAGGGCCATATGGGCATTGAGCGTCAAATTCAAAATCTACAGTTACAGGCAACCTGAGCTAGACACAGAGTGTCTGTGCTGACTGCTTTTCCTCTCCACTGCTCCATCCAGCACCCTAGGCAAGCTCCAGTCAGGAATAAAAAAATCATTGCTCTCTAGGGTATAGCAGGGTCTGCAGGTTTGTTGTCTGTATAGGTTTTCCCATGCAGTGTTTCCTTCCTGGCTTGTTTTCCCTCTACTCTTTGAAAACAATTCTTCTCTTGCACAAAAATGTAGCCTTTTGCCCTGGCATCTTCTCATTTCAATTCTTTTGTCTTTTTAGTAATTTTTTTGCCATTATTTTCAGGTGTATTTTTAAACTCCAAAGCCAAACATCTGGACACTGTCTTGGAGTCTGGTGAGCCAGGGCAGGCTGGTTATTCATGGGCCAGCCCAGTTCTTGGCAGTGAGCTTGGCTTCCTTGCCCCTGCAGCCCAATTTCCTTAGTGCCAGCACTGAGGCTGTCTCACCACGCTCTGCAGTGCAGCTGCAGTTCTGCCTCTGGCTCTGCAGAGGAGGGGAGACAACTGTGCCTGGGGCATGGAAACATGGACCTGCCCTCACCACTCACCTGCCTGGGAGAGGGGCCTTGGCAGCTCTCTGGAGCTTTGTGGGGAGGGAGCAGCTCTAGGAAACAGGAAGAGAGCATGGCTGGCTGCTGTGCCTCTAGTGCCAAGCCCCAAGGCAGCTGTAAGGCTTTAACCTTGGCTGTTGTCCTTGGTCAGGATAGTTACTGGGCCAGATCACTGGGAAGACAGGGCAAGTCCTTTCTCAGATAAGTTGCAGGGGCGAGTTTACTACCACATCACAATCCCATGTCTTGCTTTGACCAACAACTGAAGAAACTTCCATCTCCTACCCCCATTGGCCTGCTGGCAGCAGTTCAGTACCTGTGAAGAACCACATAACCCCTGATGGATCTCTGCTCCAGGAATACACTAACAAAAACCTTGCCCTGTAGGACTTTGTGTGTGGGCAGAATCCTGCTACCTGAATACCCTGGCTTCCAGACTGTGGCTTACCAGCCTGCATGGGCCACTAAGTGACTTGCAAGGTCTTGTTGCTGCTGCTTCTCAGGAAATATACCAGTCAGCAGCTAGATTTTACTGCCCTTGCCTTGTTCCCTCTTCTTGTTCTGTCTCTGTCCATTCAGAAGTGTTTATGTTGTTTAAACTGATCTAGAAAAATAACAACATAGATGCAATTATTTTTCTTTTTTCTTTCTTATTTGATAACTTGGCCCAGTGTAGCAACCTCATCTACCATGGTTTTATTTTGTAAGAATTTATTTTTGTATTTCATGTAACAGTCAAAATTTCTACTGCTGAAAACGCCATTTTTTTTTCTGTGGTCTTTTTCCTTCCATTGCCATCAGAGTAATTATTGTTGTGAGATGGATGCTTGGTGGGGTTTTAAGAATTAACGCTTCCTACAAACACCCTATTCCAGGCACTGCTGCTTGTACCACCTGGTGCATTTGTGAAAACTGGATGGACAAAAGTCCTGCCAAGTCAGAAAGAGGTTGAGCTTTGTACTGGCTGTGCTTGTGGAAAACTGGCAAATCTCTGCAAAAGGCAAGGGGGAATCACCAACTTGGAATTCAGCCTTCCATGGGCCTCTGTATCTGGCTGTGATGAACTTTCTTGCACTGCAGTTGGCTGGTGTAACTTTTGTCTTAACCTAGTCAGAGAAGTTACGAAGACACTGAGCGCTCTGACATCTGAAGAACCTATTAATTCAGGAGGATGCTTGGTAGTATTCAAGTTGTTGGCTTCAGTGGTAGGGAGTAGAAATGTGAGAGCAACTCTGGTTGATTTAGTTTGGAAGCTGGGTAGAGTCTGAAGAACACCTCAGTGCCTCCTCTGTGGAGCTGTAGGGTCTCCTTAGTGGCCTCCTCTGGCCAGTCAAGCTCTCCAGCCATGCTACCAAGAGACAAGAGCCCAAGAGAAGGGTCCCAGGAGCAGTTGCTGCTTCCTTGGATGCCTTTGCGGAGTGCTGAATGCTTTATGGGCCGTTTTTCTCTGTATCCTCCCACAGTCCTTGGCTTTTTATTCTTTCTCCCTACCTTATTCATTTGCTTGTAAGCGTTTCTCCTGTTTTATTACTCCATAGTCCTTGTGAAAAGGGGGTTCCCAAGGTTTTGCTGGAAGGGGGAGGGACATGCTAGGAATGGCAGCTGAGGAAAGCAGGCAGTAAATGGGAAAAGAACAAAGCAACTGTTCATCTTACACATGTTGGGGTCCTCATGCAGCCACACAGGTTAGAGACCTCCTGAGGCAAAGGGTGCCACTGGACTTGCATATTTAGTGACCACTTTTGGAAAGGGATTCCATGGTCCCACTGAAGTCAACAAGAGTTAAGGTCATGGATGAATAAGGAGCCAGTTCCCTTGGGGCTCAGCAGCCACAGTTCTGCTGAGAGGCAAGAAGATGCAGCTTGTGTAGGTGAGATGCAAAATCAGCACCTTGTACATGTGTCCCTGGAAAGAGGCACAATGAAGCTGATCTTTTAAAAAGAAACACTCAGAGCAATATTTCTTTCCTATGACAGAAAAATGTCTAAGTTTCTTGGTTTTTTTACTTATTTACTCTTGCCAAATTTCAGTAGCTTTGCCAATGGGTTTGCTCTGGATTTAGTAGCATGGTGGAGCCCTTGCTGGGACCCCTGCCCAGGGCACTCAGGTCCTGCATCCCTTTCTGACACTGTGCATTAACAAGGCATCCAGCACCATGTGGAAAATTCATCTCCTTGAAATCCTGGCACTTCCTAACCTTCCTAGCAGGCACATCTCAGCAGCAAGAGCGCTCAGCACCTCCTCACCTCCGTCCAAAGCACAACAGTCTGCAGAAGAGAGGTCGGGTGACCTGGAGGGATCGTGCCTTACACGCAGGGATACTCGATGTCTTCAGCAGGCTGACCTGAGTCACCTTGCTATGAAACACTGTCTTAATGTGGACTGTACAGCTTCCTGCAGCAAGAAGCAGTTATTGTCACAGGGATAGACCCAACGGGTTGATTTAATCTTTTTTTAATGAACTTCATTGGTTTGAACTTGGTGGGGTGAGGTAATATCAGCTGTTAAGGGATAGATGAATTCTCATCACTGAATTTCTCCTCTTGGGGAAGAAAGATAGAAGTTACAGATGCTGCAGTCTGCTTCTCTCTATAAAAGGGATCTTGTATGTACAGTATTTTTATATCTCTGCATTCCCACCTATCAGGATTTGAATCAGGATTGATAACATTCTCTACTTACGGAAAAAAATTGATTGTTATTTTTACAGTTCTAGACCTCTGTGTGTTTATTTTGTGCCAAATTAACAGCCACTGTTACATTCTAGTGTTTTCATTCAGTTTATTGCTGTTCATCAATGTGTATATTATATATTTTTATTATCAAGGTTTTTATTTTAATTCATATTATCCTGTATGCAAACTAACTGTGGATTGCTAATTTATATATGTATAAAGGGGAGCACTTGGAGACAGTGTGAGGATTCCCCTACTAGTTTACACTCTTGTAACTGAGCACAGCCAGTCTGTGAAACTCATTGCTTCCTTCACAGAGCAATCCCCTGGGTGTTTGTCCCCTGAGCAGATGGCTCCTGCTGTCCCTCCTGGCAGCACTGACCCTGCAGGACTGTGTGGGATGCAGTAGGAACTGGAGCACAGTTCCCAGCATGGTCTGATGGGGCTGTCCTGTGCCTGGCAGCGGTGCCAGGGTGGCTGCTGCAGCAGGAATGCCCGGCAGGATCGTGATGTCTCTGGGGTTTGCTCTGTATCTGTCCCCAGCCAATGGACAGTGAGTTTTGTCCTGCTCTCCCAAGGTGTTCAGGGCTTAGTTTTGCAGTTGCTCTGGGAGGTGGGTGTGGGATGTAGGTAGGTGTGGGATGTAGTCCCTTACATGGAGCACACCACGGGCAGCTTGTCATCTTTTTGTTGCAGAGGACAGGCATAGACCTGCAGAGATCCCAGTTTACTGCACTCCAGCACACTTGTGTCTGTGCAGCACTGCTGGGGAGGCACTGGCTGTGCTGCACACAGGTGCCACTTGGACTGCCCTGCCCAGGACAGGCTGTGGGACACGGGTTTCATGTTCAGGAGCTGCCCAAGCCTCAGCTTCTGGGCTGGAGATACTATCAGCCACCTCCTCCCTATCAGTAGCACAGTGCAAGGCTTAGCTGTGCAGTTTGGGCTCTTCAGGAGAGCCCCAGAGAGGACAGTGGCACACACAAATAAGTATTTTCTACTTCATGGTAAACAAGTTCCACTGTATCAGTGTTCACTCTAAGTAGACTCCATGGTCTGTCTCCAGCTGCATCTGTGCACTGCAATGTAGTTAATTGCCTCAGATAAATAACTGCAGTTGTCTCATTTAGCTCTTCAGGGTAAACTTCCAGCCTGTTGAATCTAAATATTAGCCTTGCGATGCGGTGGATTAGTCAGGCGGCTTAAATTCCTCAGAGCTGCAAGTGTATCCTGCATTGTAACAGCTAATCCTTAAATATGAATTGCACACTGACAATAATCTGTCTATGCAAGCCTCTTCTTGGTTTTATTTTGACTGTTCACTCTATAATTTTACCAGGTTTGGCATAGAACTTCTGAATGACATTTAACCAAAGTATCATGTCTGTGTGTGTGTGTATAGCATGTTTTGCTTCGTACTCCTGAATTGTCATCGAATGTAAAGGGAACATTGCCTTGCCCCATTTTTTTCAATAAACCACTGTATTTTGTTATCCACCACATCCTTCTGCCCCTCTGTGTGCTTTTCTGGAAACCTAAGTGGGTTACACAAAAGCAGGGGAAGATAAAACTTTGTTCCACCCTTTGTTCCTGAAGCTTAGCTGCTTCTACCAACAATTATGTTCTTCCACTGTAATAGATGTAGCAAACAAACAAATTTGTATTTAATTTGATTATTTTGTGGACAGACAGATGGAAAAAAATGGCTATGTAATATCTTGGAAAGGATCTGGACTATTTCATTTTCTGAGACTGTGATACTGAAAAATAAAGCAGTATGATTATTTACAAGGATAGGATGCTCATTCTTGTTTTATTAACATAGCTTTTAAGGTTGCAAAAAGCCTGTCTGAAGAGTCCCTCCTACAACACGTACCTACAGTGGTGGGACAGAATGCAAGAAGGAAAAATGGCAAATGTCCTGGGACTGACTGCTGTCTTCAAAGGCAGCAGCTGAGGGGATGCAGCCACATGCAGCTCCAACAGGAGCAGACCTGATCCCATTGTCATGTCACAAACTCAGTTTGTGACTGAACATGCTAAAACAAAGAGGAGGTTACAAAATATAAATTCTGGATCTTGGATCCAGACTGTAAACCTTTCTTAAATGCTTATTTACTCATTTCTCTCTGCTTGCCAAGTGTAAACATTGCACAGGGGACCAGAGAGCCCTTTGGCACCCCAGCACAGACTGCACCAGGCTTTCCCTCCCTGGGCCAGGGACTTGGGCTGCGCAAGTGAGTGCCCTGACTCCAGCAGAGTTCAGGTTTGGGCTAAATTAGGGTCTGTGTCATGCCAGTGCCTTGATGTCATCTTTACCTCTTACCAGCTGCATCTCAGAGTCCCTTGGGTATTGACAGTGAGTGGAAGTAGGAGTCAGCAAAACAGACATGGCTGGCAGGTTGTAAAAACAGAGCTCTTGGGAGTGTCAAGAGCTCTGCCAACTTACAGCCTATTGCAGCCTCTTGTCTGGAGTGACTGGGGCAGTCTGTTTTCTCTGAAAGGCTCCTTTCATGCCAGCCCTGGCAGTTGTTGAAGCTTAGGCTGTGGTGGGAGCAGGGCCAGCTGAAGCCCTGAATAACATCATCTACCTGGTGCAGTGATGTGCACAGGGAACTGAATGTTGGGAACCACAAAAAGAACACTGAAGAGTCCCTGGGGACTTTTCTGTACCAGAAAACTTTGATCTCTTGAGTTTCCAAGTTGCATGCAGCTCTCAGACTGTGGGCGTGCCATTGTGGGTGGATCCATTGTGCCACTGGTGATGGATCAAGGTTTCCCAGGTATCTTCCAGCTGTGAAAAAAGTTAAGTGGAGATTGCTAAATCACCCTTGCTGGGTGTCCAGCAGCCTGGCTGCCCCTTTGGGTGCTTCATCCCACCCTGCAAGGTGGGAGTTGCAGGTGGCTGCTGCACTCTACTTCCTCTGTGCATGTCCAGATCCCCATTGCCCCCCCAGATCTGTGGTGGTAGGGGTTCTCTGGCTGGAACCGATGCTGGTTTTGTTCAGAAGGCAAATCATGGCTGCAGTGACCCAGAACCTGAACCAGGTGAGGTATCTGAGGTACAAATGACTTGCTGTAGTACACGTGGTAGGTATGTACCATTCCCAGTTCATTTTCCAGAGACCTGGTGGCTTACAACATGGCTGGGGGTGGAGAACATCCCCTCTGCCACATGAAAGCCTGGGTTATTCCTGAAACTATTCCTTTTCAATTCCAATATTGAGCAAAGCTAGCCCCTACATTCTTTGCACCATCCTGTTAGGGAACAAGTGCCAGCTCCTGGTACCAATCAGTTATTTCAGCTCTGAGGCACATGTGTCCATCACCCTGATTTCTTCTTTCAGAGACAGTGATCCTTGAACAGTGCCCTGAATCAATCAGTTTTATCCTGAATCACTCTGGCCAGAATTCCTGACACAGTTAATGGCAAAAATTAGATTTGTTAAATGAGACCTGTTATCAGGCTGCAAACCAAGTTTAAAATGAGCACAGAACTTGAGTCTGGCAGCTGGGTATTTGTTGAATGTCTGTGCTTCCCTGACCCCAGAGAGCCCCAGACAAGCACCCAAGCGGCTCTGCCAAAACTTGCTCCAGTTTCATGTTGTTGCTGGTGAGCAGCAGCTCTGAGTACTGATACCTCAGTTTTCACAAAGTCTCCTTTCCCCTGGCCCTACTTTTGCTCAATAGTAGCTCCCATCCTGTCCTGTTGCCCCCAACCAGCCATCCTAACTCCACCTCGGTGACTCACCTCGTGCCCTTTCGAGACTAGGCTTCAAACACAGGCACAGCGAGCCCCTGGCTGGCGCTGAAGGCCTGAAGTCATGCTACACATGATTTCTATTTCTGTGTAAACAGCGTAATGCCACGTCACAGGACAAGCTTTTCCTGGCTATTTTCAGTTTGGATGGTTTCTCATTTTACTGAAAACATGGTTGACATATGCAGGGCCTAATTGTGAGCCAGGGGAACCCATGTGTGTCTCACTAGTGAGGTTTATACCCATGTGAGCAGAAGTGCACCAGCATCGCCTTCCCTGGGCTGAGCTTGGAGCTGGGACAGGTTCTGACCCACGAGTGTTCTACACTGCTGCTTTCCTCCCCTTTTCATCATACTCAGGTGCAGGCAGTGTCGGGAGCAATGACACAGCCATGCATATCGTCAGAGGGTGCTTGGGGAGTGAGCTTTGTCCCAGCAAAACTGAAAAAGAGCCTTCACAGGTGCTGGTACAGCAGTAAGAGGTTTGCCAAGGGGAGGTGGAGTTTGGGGAGAGGATGAGATGCCCTCATACTCAAGGTTTATTCCCATCACTGCCACTGGCCACCAGCTGTCACACAGGCCGATATCCCAAAAAGTTCTACTCAGCCTGCCAAGGGACACATAAACCCCAGTCAAGCACCTCACTTGTGTGTTTTTATTTACTTTTTAATTGCTTACAACTGATGAAACACTGAAGGCCAGCCTGAAGGTGCCTGTTAATGTTCAGGAACATCCCTGCCATGAGCATGCAGGCAGGGCTGGAGGAAGGGATTGTTTGCAGTCCTCTCTCCAAAGGCAAAGGAAGGCCCCAAGGACAAGAGTCTCTCAGTGAATTTCCTAGGCTGACAGTAAACCTAGACACACTGTCCTACTGTAAAAGTCCTCAGCTTCAGGCAATGAGTCCTGTGCACAGACAGGACTGTCACTTGCCACAGGGAACCCAGGAGAGTGGGTGCAGAGCATCCCACAGGAGGAGAGGGGTGCATTCCTGCCACACCTGAGGCAGAGAGGACCCACAGCTGCTCCAGTGTGGCCATGACTTCAGATCTGACAGCAGCTGTGTCCCCTTAACATCAATGGGGGATAACAAGGACCAGCAGCAGCAGTACAGGCCTCTGGGGTGAGCAGGCTCTATTTGCTAAGGAAAACCGGAATGGCCTCACAGCAACAGAAAATCAAGTTCTCCTGGTAGTTGCTCCGCCGGGAAGCTGAGCCAGCTCTCCTGATGTCAGGAGTTAAATCAGCTGTGCACAGGTGGACGTTAATGCCAGCTTGTCTCATCCAGAAGGATGCTGGAACAGCCAGCCAAAGCTGACCCCTCCTGGCCGTGCTGTTCTCTGTTTTCTGCTTTTAGCTGTGAAAAGACCAGAGCCCTTGAGGGTCCACGCTGACAGGAGAGGCTCTGTTGGAAGCAGGTAAGCCAAGAAGGGGGGGTTTTCTTTTCTGTGGGACACGCTGGTAGCTGGTCTTGGGAAGCTGTCTGCTTGAAGTCAGGATGTGCTGCTTGACAGGACCCCAGCACCAGGTGTAGTTTAGAAGTCACTTTCTGCTCAGCTGAAAATTTCTTTTTCTCTAAATATGCTTCCAATTTCATGAACTTCAGCTGTGCAAATAGAGCACATATTCCTTGGGAGAGAATGAGAGGAAGTCCCCAGGACCAAGGGAAAATGTCACCATATGGGCAACCAAACCCTGTGACCCAGTCCAGCCCACCTGAATTTTGAACAGAAAACACTCAAAATGAGCTACTAAACTTAAAAATCAGAGCATTGGCAGTTCTTGCAGAAACAAAACAACAAAAAAATTAAGTACATGTGGTCACCATTTTAGTGGGTTACTGGAATATTTATGAAGGCAGTACAAACCTAGGTAAGGAGCCAGAGGGCTTATTCCTTAAATTGTATTTCTTGGTACCTCAGGCTGAAGTTAGTGCTGCTCACCTGTGACCTCAAGGCATACAGAGCATCTCTCTGTGCAGGTTTTGAGTCAGTCCCAAAGTGGGAGCTGTGTGAGCAGAGCTTGGGGCTGGAGCTTTCCAGCCCAGGCTGGCAGCAAGGCAAACACTGAAATATTGTGTGGCACTAAAGTGCTTTTGCCTTCCGATAAAACTCCACCAGAGCTCACACTGATACCGCTGCACTCCCAACTCCCATGGATATGTTTTAATACTTCTACTCCACACTTACTGGGTGTATTAACAACCTTTGCATTTCTCACACAAGTGAACTTTACTGTTTTAGTGCCAGCTGTGGTGTGCAATCCAGTCCTTCCTGGTGAGAATTTCTTTTCTCCCAAATATCCTTAACAAGGGATGGGAGAAAGTGATGGCAGTTTACTTACCAATCCAGCTCTCCCTTGAGAAATGAAGAGCTAATTAAAAACAAAAATTGAAAATTAACTTGGATTAATAAAGGCAAATTATAAAAATTTTTGGGAGGGGAAAGAAAAAAGGGAGTCAGGAACGTGGAAGAATGCTTTATTCTTCTTTTAAATGATTATTTGTGCCCGTATGCCCGTCCTGGTGCTGTGCCCGGACCCGGGATGCTTCAGCAGCACGTTCTATCTCAGGGCTCTCTCTAGCGGCCAGAAAGGAAAGGCTGAACAGCCACTCGGCGCCGGCACCCGGGGACACGCACCTGTAACCAGGGACAGGCACCTGCACCCGGGACATGCACGTGTAACCAGGGACACGCATCTGCACCAGGGACAGGCACCTGCACCAGGGACACGCACCTGTACAGGCACCCAGGGGACACGCACCTGCACCAGGGACACACACCTGCACAGGCACCTGGGGACACACATCTGTAACCAGGGACACACACCCGCACCTGCAGCCAGGGGCTGTGATTTAGGGTGCTGACAGCCCCCAACAGACGGCAGAGAAGCTGCAGGCTCCCCTCTCATGATGTGCCTCCTGCTCAGGCCTCACCTGTGGGGTGTGCACGAGAGGAATCAAACCTCTCAGACAGATGGGTCGATGGTGCATTGGTCCTGCAAAGTCCTCCGGGTAAAACTGTGCCATGGGCTGTGTAGGATGGAGGCGCTTAGAGCTCTCTAGAAGTCAAACACTGCGGGGCTGAGCATCCCTTTACACAGCTGGCTGGGGGCAATCATTCACTGCAGAGCTGTGTCAGGCTGCTCGCACACAGATCTCAGTTTGAGAGCTGCCACTCTGCCTTGCTCCTTTCAGGACACTGCAGCTGGGAACTGACAGCAGAGAGGATTCCTCCTCTAGGCTGAGCAGCAGTCTTTGGAGTCCTATATTCCTTAAAATTTTTTATATATTTATCACTTGGCAGCATAGGTAGTTGTAGTCATTGGCACCTAAACTATTGAGAGCTGGAACGGTCGTATTTGGGGATTTTCTTATTTACAGTATTGCACACCATCTGTTTATTTGGTTATAGAAATTGTGCAGCAAAAATGTGGATTTTAATAATGTTGAATATATGGCAAAGCCAAACACCCAAAAACTTTTAAAAAATAGCAGAAGTAACAATAGAAGCCCCTTTGCCAGTACACGGTGTATTCCAGGGAAGATCAGGGGCAGTACTTTTCCCTGGGCTCTTGCCTCAGGCCCAGGGCAAGCTCACTGCGTGACAGCTGTGAGTAGAGCTGCCATGACCTCAGACTTGGGGTGGGAGCCACAGGAATGCTGTTCACTACCGGTGCAACACATCAGCTACCAGGACATTGCAAAAAAAAGGAGAAAAGTTAGACAAGTTTTAAAGCATTACATAAAGTCAAAACTCCCCAAAGAACAGGGAGTTCTGCTTGACAAATAATACAGCCACTCACACCCAGCTCCAGCCAGGAGCCAGAGTCTCCACCACCTTCTCCTATAAGCTCTTAATGCCCTGAAGAAAGTGACTCCTCCGTTTTATCACCAGCCCTTCCCAGCTTGCTCTCTTGGGAATAGGCCTTTTCACACTCAGAAAGACTCTTTTTCCAATCCTTCTGATGGATTTAAACTTTTCTCTCCTTTTGTTGCAAGTGTTTTGGTTTACTCTCTAGAGGATTAAAAATTGACTCTTACATGCTAAAATTAATTCCCTAGCTTACCTCCCCAATGTTTGTTGTAACTTTTGGTGTGAAATACTTCAGCCTGTGGTTCAAAGGCAGTAAATGGTTTTCCTGGGCTTGCAGTGCTTTCTGTTTTGAAGAATCTTATACTGTGGTGTGAATCCCAGAGAAACCTGTGGCTGCTGCTTGGAAGCTTGCAGTGACTTTTGGATGTGTAGCACATGTGTCAAGCAACCTATCTGAAATTTGACAGCCTCCCCTCCAAAGGGGACAGGTGTGGGCGGCTTCTGCAGTGCAGGAGGGTCTGGATGGGGTATGGGCTGGTATAGAGCTCCTGTAGTAACGTCCTAGTAAGTATTTTAAATGTCTTACTGAGCTTCCATAACATGTGGAAGAGAGATGTTCTGTGCCAGAACTACCACTTAGTGCTGTGAACGACAGGAAGAGCCACTGAAGGAAACCTGTTCCTTGCTAACCCATTCCCTTTTTGCTGAGCATGAAGGCAGGAAAAGCATCACTGCTCTGCAGAACCCTGGTAAGTTCCCTTCAGGAGTTACCCCATTGTTGGTGCTGTACAAACCTGAAACAGAAATACAATCCTTACCCCAAACTGCTTGAGGTGCACATGTAAGGGAGAGGCAGCCTAGCTAGAGAAGAGCATCTTAATAACCCCAGATTTTTCTTCTGTTCTGATCTCATTTGTTGTCTTTAATGGCTCTTCTGGAGCACAGCTGTATCTATATGCCAGAGTCCCGTGGATTTAGGCACATCACTATTCCTGCATCTAGTCCTTCTCTCCATTTTTTTGTGTCAGTCTTTATCCTTTACAGCTTAATTGGGTTCTGTGTTACTGAAAGTTGCTTACTACTTAAAGAGCACTGGAGAGTTGCATTGAAATATTTATGTCCAGTGCATTACTTCATTAAGGAAGTGATCTAAAATGAATGGAGATTAAATTATGCCCAAAATGCCTATAAACGGGATGCTGACTGATTACTTAATGGTTCTCCTGATACGTGATGCATTAGAGGTCTCTCTTGCCTTTAATTTTTCATGGGCTGAGCTCAGTCTTGCAGCAACCCCAGACTGTTGGTTAATGGCATTTCCTTGTAACTAAGCATATTGCTCCTTTTTTTCCTTGACATACATGGAGTTTTCATGACATATGAATTGAAATGTCAAAGTATGTTTTGTGCTTGAGAATGTATTTGGGGTCACTAAAGGGATTACGCACATTTCAGCACTCGGAAGCCGACCTGTTCTGAAAATGCTGCAGCGGCTCAGGAGAGTCCTTGTGATGTGTTTTGCCTTTAGCCATGCAGAGGTAACTCTCACCAGTGGAGTGGCTGTGGCAGGAAAATGGTTCTGTGGTTAAAAGTGAAAGAGCTTAGTCTGGTGCTAATCATTCAAAAGTATATTTGGACAGCAGAGAGCTTGTACCAAACCTTTGTTTCCTGGGCTTTTAGAAAGCTCTATTTGGTCTTCAGTAACAGAGGATGAGTCCTTCCAGCTGTGATCAGCTAATGCAAACAGCTACTCAAACATTACAGAATGCAAAGGAACACTCTTACAGGTCTTTCAGACACTGCTGTCCTCACTTCCAAGCTTGTGGTGCACATCCCTTTCTCCTCCTGACTCTTCCTTCTATTTGTTTCATTCCTCAGGATAATCATTGTGGGCTTCCATGGTGGAGATGCTCCAGCCTGTGTGGACTGGACAGGGCTCAGAGAGAATCTGGGGACAGCAGACCCTGCAATAGGCAGCTGGGACCTGGCAGGTCTGCCTTGCTTGTAACACTCCTGCATCATTCCTGCTTCTCAGGGCCTGCAGGACCAGCCTGGAAAAGCTTGGCTTTTCAGGACCTGTGCAGTGCCTGTTTCAATATTTGGGAGGGATCTAATCACCTACAGATAGTGTTGGCCTGGCTTTCTGCAGGGCAGGGGTCCTTTGAACCTTCACTTGTACAAAGGAAAATGTCCAGAATTTAACAGAAATGCTTTTTCATAGCAGAAGTTTCAGCTTTGTTTCCCTTTTGGCCTATCCCTTAATCTGTCTCATGCACTAGGGAAATCCAATCCTTGCAAAGTTAATTTTATTAATTGATGCTTATTGGATTATCTTTAAAATCAAATGAGCTTTACCTGGGTGAGCAGGAAATAAAGAACCTGCAAGGACTTCAAGGCAATTCAATTCCTTAGTATCCTTCTGCTAGTAAAAAGTAGCTTCTGAAGAGCCCAATTTCCTGAAACACTGGGGATTCCTCTACAGGAAGGACAGTTGTAGCAGAAAATGGGAGAGGTGGAGCCATCTTCCAGTTCAGTGGAAGTGCAGTGTTGGCAGGGTTGAGGGTACCAGTGAGAGGTGCCTGGTGCCAAGCCAGGTATATGAAACACATTGCCAACACCAGGCCTCTCCAGGGGAAATCTGGGATTTCAGAAACATGACTTAGAAGATCAGTATATTGGCACACTTTGGACTGTTCACCAGGAAATGTGTGTAGGACGTGTCTGGCTCAGGCTGACATCGGTTCCCGTGGCTTGCGGAGATCCAGACACCCTCCAGGCAGCACCCTCTGCATGAGCACAGCAGTGCTCTGCATCCAAAAAGGAGGTGGTTGGCAGGCTGAAACCCCGGGGTTTATTCCGTGTGCTTGCTGAGCTGCAGAGCCATGTCTGCACTGAGCCAGGAGAGTGTGCTGGCTACACAGGTTTGCTCTGACAAAGCTCTGCTCCCCAGGCCCTGGTGCTCACGCTGTGCTGCTCTTTGATGAGCTGAGCTCCCAGGACGAAGGGAAGTGCTGCAAGGGCGAGCCTTGTGTCCCTCAGAAAGAGGAGAGCCCTGGATCAGTCCTGCCTCTGCAGTGATTCGGGCGTTTGACAGTGTCACCAGATTGAATCCTGAAATATCTGTGCTGCGGGGAGCCAAGCTTGGCACTTACGGCATGTGTGGTGCTGGGGCAGCCTCACCTTCAGCACATGGATGGAGCTGATGTTTATGTGGATTCCAAGGATCTTCAGGGAGCTGTGTCCTTCTGGGTCATGGCAAGCAGTGAGCCTGGGAGCCAAATGCAGCAGCCAGACAGCAAACAACTGTGTGGATAAATAATCAGAGTGAGATGTAGGGAAATGGGGATTACTGTGGAGTGGAGGATAGGGAAAAAGGCCACAAATGCAAAGGAAGGAAAAGCAGCATTTTTATTGTGTTTCTTGTAGAAGAAACTGGGGGTTTGCTTTGCCTTTCTAAGGAAAAGGGAATATCTTACTTAGAATGCTCCCTGTCTCACAGTGCAATGAAAACCCAAAGCAAATCTTCTGACTACTGACAGCTTGAGGTTTTTAACACAGTAAATAGAGCAACATGTTTTCTCAAAGTCAAAAAAAGGACCTGTGGTTTGTGACAAAAGTTGTTAATAAAAAGTGTTCTCTTGGGCAGTAAATTCAGAGGCTGCCTCATCAGACAGTTATTACCAGCCCAGCACCACCATTCCTTAGACAATTGAAATTTAGCCTCCTGACAAAAAATTGATTTTGAAGATTAATTGTCCCCTGTAGCACAGTTTTAGACCGATCTGAAATACAGAGAGGACAATTGTCCTTTGGGTTTAATAGAGCTGTCTGTTTGATATCCACAGAGCTGAAGTGGCTCTATGCATTTCTGCCCTGACTTTCAGATGATAAGGGGCAGCTTCAGAGAGGTGCCACTGAAAATATAAGGATTAAGTGTTTCCAAAATCTGTTAGTTAAAGCAGGCCCGGAATCGGTTAGCTAGAACAGGCCTCAGAGATTGTTAGTTAGTGTAGACCTTGGAAACGGGAGATGTGAATTTCTACTTGTGACTGCTTAGAACATATTATATTGTTTCTGTTAAACCATGCGAACCCCCACCTGTGTATCCACCTACAGAAATGCTATGGGAACAGGGGGCTTGGAGCCACGCTTGGGTGAAAACAATCTTGGAAAGGGGGACGGGGAATCATACTTGGGTAAACATAATCTTGGGGGAGGTTTTTCCAATAGAACAATGTTAAGCTAATGATTAATGTATGATTAACCAACTGTCATGTAACGGAGAGGGTATAAAATGTGTTCACTCCGAATCCTTGTTGAAGTCAGATTTGGGTCCATTACCCCTGATTTCCAGAGCTCTTCCAATAAAAGCACCGCATGTTATCATCCCGTGTGATAATATGTTTCTACGCTAACACCACTGCCAGAAGAGGGAACACCCATGGGTGATGTCTGTCCCAGCTGCATTCCTGGAACCTGTGCTGGACTGAGGGTAATGGCAAACAAACGTTGTATTTCAAAAGTGGAGTTTCCTCGTGCAGCTCTGACTGCAGCAATGTCAGTTCTTACAGACTGCACAGCTTTTAAACCTGAACTGGAAAGACAAATCCAGCTGGAAAGGGTTTATCTGGATGTTATTTTCAAACGTTTGTGAAAGGGCACTGCTGGAAGCCCTGGGGAGCTCTGGTCTCCCCAGAGAGGACTTTTGAAGTGCAGTAAAACAAGCTTTGCTCTGTCTAACACAGTTATTGTCTAGCTACTGTGGAGGAGTTGGTTTGAGCTGGAGAAACTCTCCTGTGTGGAAATTCTTTTGGGATATACCTTTTTCCTTGCCTGGCTTCCTGTGGTTTGAGCTGAAACTGTCAGTGCTCTTCTACCCTTTGAACCTACAACAGGTGAGTTTAGTGAAATTGGGCAGGCGTATCTTAGGTATTGCTGTGGACACTCACTGAGAGAATCCACACAGGTGCTTGCAAAGGAAAATAGGTTTGGCATGTTCTGCTGCTCAGGAAGCAATCCATATTTGATTCTCCCCAGACCCAGGCAGTTGAGTTTGAGTTGGGTATTAAACCTCCACAGTCAACAGTGGGAGAAGGAAATGTGAAGGCGTGTCTTAGGGGGAAATCTGTCATGATTTAATGTTTCAGGACTGCAAGGGTTGCTGGTTCAAATGAGCGCCTGGGCCTCAGTGTGAACCACTGGTCTCTTGGCAGGTGTAATCCAGGTTTTCTGTAACAATCCCACCACACATGTTTTCCCTTTACCCTGGTAAGCTTACAGCAGCAGGGACACTGAGAGCTGACCTAGCCATGTCCTCGGTGGGTCCTGGCGCACAGTTTCTTCTCTGCTCTGTGTCTGGGGAAAGATTTCTTCATGCCTTCAGCCTGGCCTCTCTATTCAAGTATCCATGGTCTCTGTCCCAGGACTCTTCCTTCTTGTTCCTTCCAGGAAATTAAAAACTTGAACAGTTACTTGTTCCAAGCAGGAGGGATTGATTGTGCATCTAATTAAGATGATTCCTAGGGAAGCTGAAGACCTGGAGGCATGAGCATGTTTGTCTTTCAGCTCTTTGAGAGAAAGATGTCTCCCCTCTATTCTGTTCTGTTTTGTGTTGCTGATAACATCACGACAGGGATTCGGGGAAAAAAACCAACCAAACCCAAACTAATAATAATAATGATAGCTAATTTACTTTATACAGGGAGAAGGAGAGAGAGGGCAGACTCCAGCAAATAAACTTGCACAACCTATTTATTGTGATGTCTCTCTTGCCTGAGCACAGCCCCCGTGCCAGGGTCTCCTTTAGCAGATTGTTGTGTTGAGGGTCTTTGTCACACACCCTGCAGAGGTAGTGTCTGTGTGGACTGGTGGGTGTGTACATTCCGTCTTCAGGGATCACTTAATTTCTTTTCTGTTTGTATTCTTTGGGCTTGTTTTTACTAGGCTTATATTCAAAAGAGGGAAATGAAGAATAAAATGAAATAACACTGAGTAAAGACATGGAGAAAAAATTCCTTGCTGGGTTGTGAATGACCCAACTTTGCTTAAGCTCAGATGTTCCACTCTCCTCCCAAACCTTCCTCAGCAAATCTGCAGTCTGCTCTGTATGTGCAACTGGATTCTTTGGCCACTTGATGTCTCTGTGGGTTGTAGAGAGTGGTGGGTGAATTAAATGGAGGTCACGCTGGAGCTGGATGGAAGCAGCAGCGGTGATGGGCTTGCTCCTCAGAGATGAACCTTTGACAGAGCACTGTGCTGTTCCCCTTCCCTGCTTCTTCCTGCTAAAGAGCTTCAGATTTTCAAGCCAATTGGGAAAACAGGAAGGTTTGGTTAGCCAGTTTCCAAAGGGAGCTGACGAGGCTCTGCACCCATCAGGGCTGTAGGTATGGAACCTGCCACAGCAGTTTGGAACAGGGGGTCTTGGCCAGCCCCAGCCCTGTTCGCTTCCCCTCAGAAGTGCAGTGGCAGAAGGGGGCCAAGAAGCCAGACTGTTGCAGTGTCCCCCTACAGGAGAAGATGAGGCTTAGCAAATATGAGGCCAAAATCCTCACCATTGCCTGGTGGGGTCTTGCATGGGGGAATTGCTGTGTGCTGCCATAACCCTGAAACCCCGCTCTGTGTGGAGGTGGATCATAAGGAGACCTGTGATGTTCCTGTGGCTCTGTAGGTGTGCCAGTCTGTCCTCTGGGACTGATAACCCTGTGACACTGGCACAGAATGAGAATTCAGGTGGGACAGAAATGCTCCTTCCAGTCTGTTACCATCACAGTCCTAAAAATAACATTTGCCACAAGTCTTTTGTTTATGCATTATTAAAATGTAGATTAGCCTTTGCTGCAGCAGGACTGTGATACCTTTGTGCCTTCAGCTTCGGAGACATGGTTGGGCCTGAGACTGCTTTGGGCACTGTATAGATAAATGAATGTGATTACAGACACAGTTTCACATGGAAATGCCTCAGGACAAGAGGGTTCCCATACTTATTTCTTCCCATGGTGATAAACTTTACTGTAATAATAGCTGGAGGATCCAGCTCTCCTGTGTGGGATGCTATTACATGTGTGCACAGCTGGCTCTTCTTTCCAATCCTTCTAGTCCTAAGGAATTTGGAGCTTCTTTTCTGCAAAGCCAGATCTGCCTAGATACAGGCTTTTCCTCACGGTGATTCAGCAGGACTGTTTCTGTTCCCTAGGAATGTACAGAACCTTTTTAGGCACAATTAAAAGAAGTCCAATGACCTTTTTTCCAACGCAATAAAAAGTTCTGCAGTGGTTTTCCTCAAACAAGCAGTTTTAGCTCACTGTATGGGTTTTCAGTTTGGGCCATTTATAAAGCTTCTGCCTGCAGTGTATCCATCGCTTTTTCCAGAGCCACTTCAGAGGGAGGAGAGCTTTGTGTTGGAAAGATGGTGGCTGGGAAAGTGCTCATCTCCAGCAAAACAGCTTCCCCGAGCCACTTCGCAGCCTCAGGGCACTTGAGCAAAATTGCACACAGGGCTTGCGCTACAATTTGCTGTTACTTGTGAGGGAAGATAAACTTGAAGCATCTCAATCTATCTGCTAAACTGCAATTTATGAGCTACAAATGGCTGAGTCTTAGAGGGGAATAACAGATTTGAACCAAAACTCTGCCGTTCTGTCCCTGGAGGCAAAGAGACACCAGTCAAAAAAGCTGCCTTGAGTGGAGCATATGGATTTACAGAGGTGACAAACCCTCTCAGGAGGTGTCAGCAGCGCCATGGGCTCTGCGCTGCAGATCAAAGCAGTTGGGGCTTAGAAGTGATGGGCTTAAAGTGAGTGGCAAAGGCTTGACAAGAGAATGGTCTGGGAAATACACAGAAATAGCAAAGGCTTCTCTGTTCACATACTTTGTTCCTGTACAGTTCACACGAGGAAAAGGGGGAATTTGTTTATTAAACAGCGTTCTGTGAGTTATTAATTCCATTCATCTGAGGATAGAGCAGCTCCCTCCAGAGTGCTTGTTGTTGTTTGCCTGGAAATCAGTCAGGGTCTGTCCATGAAATGACGTTCTGGTTGAAAGTCCTTGTTCAGTCAGTAATTTATGCAATTGCTAGGAGACTGCTCAGATGGCTAAATTGCTTCTATTAACATAACTTTAATTCTGTACTTTTAACAGAAATAATTTATGCTTCCTGTTTCTTCAGGACCCATTATTAGGCTTCAAGTCTAACTTGTGGGGAGAGATCAAGGCTTTATCTTTTCACCAGTGATTGCCTCAAGTTTTCTTTGAGGCTTGAAGTGGCTAAATTTTCTCAGTAGCCAGATTGGGAATATGGAACAGGTCTTGGCAGGTATCAGCTCCTAAAGCCTCTTATCTTTTCCCAGGGAAGTGTTTGCTGGGACTTAGTTACACAGATAATTATGGTCAGGTTGGCTTCCCCAAGTGGGTGCTGGTGCTTGCAAACTTAATCAATGCTTCTAGCAAATGTTAGAGGTTTTGACTGTACTTATCTACTGAAGAATAAAGAAATTCTACTGATGTTTGATGCAACAGCTTCTCTAATAGTTGCTGTGGTCTCTCTCATTAAGTCTGGTAGCTCTGATTTTCTGCAATAGCTGCACCAGCTGGTGCCCTGCCATGTCTCCATTTTTCCCCAGTTAGAAGCTGAGCCAGTTGTTCATGGCAGATTATGGCTAGCCAGTGGGATCTAGATAGGATCGATAGGAGAAAGTGCTTTGAGAATTTAGGACAGAAAGTACCATAGAGGAGATTTTGAAAGACGTGCCTATTAATTATAAAAAGTGGTATAAATTCCTAATCTACAAACTGTTTTATTAATGGTGACCATCATTAATACAAAACACTCAGCTAAATGTTGCATGAGCCATGGAGCAACAGATGGGGGATCCAGTTCTTGCTTTGTGTTAAACAAAACCACATGAGCACACAACTGACAGTGTGGGGAAATTCCTGGAAAAGTGCTTCTTCCATAATCTCAGAGAAGATAGTTTTAATAGAAAATAGGCACCATAAGTGGAAGAATCCAGTTGGAGTCCTTCAGCTGGATTACTTTGTAATGCAAGAGGGGGAAAAGTCTATCTCCAATTACGACAGTATATTTTGCCAGCCTGCACTGATGGAGTGTTGCCAGGGAAACCCTCTAATCATCAAAGAACATGTTAGTGTTAATGTGATTTTTGTAGGTCTCTTAAGAGAATGACTTATGTCCTTCCAGGAGAAAGGCACTGCTGAATAAATCATCCAGCATTCTTTACCAATGAGACCCTCCTAAATCTACTGAACAAATGAGGATTATTCTCCTGAAAGAAGACATGGTTCTCCTCTGAGCGGCACACCAGGCATGCTGGCAGCAGCTGCCTGGAGGCAAGTGCTTATATGCTGGGTTTTTTCTTGGGGATGCTGCCCGGAGAGGTCCTCGAGTTAGCAGAGTGGCTGCTGGGATAGCAAAAACATGATGCAAGCAGGTCATTAGCCCTTTTGGGGGGATAATGAAGCCTAGTGGCAGACAGTTCTGGAAATGAAGCTGTCCAGTGCTGCTGTGTTCTCCAGACATCCTTGCATCTGGCTGTTGAGCTTTCTGCTTTCTCTGCCCCTGCCACCCAAGGGCTTCCCTCTTTCTTAGTACTGCTGCAGAACCGTATCCAGACAAGCTGCAGAAGCTTCTCTGAACCTGTGGGGAGCTGTGCCTCACTGTGGGAGTGAGATTGCCATTTGTTGGAGAATGTAGCTGATCAAGTATTTCCAGGGATAGATTGCTTTGGATCTGGGCTTTTGAGGTAGATCACAGCAGCTCAGAAACTGTGTAAACAGACTCTTCCATCTTGTGGGAGTTAGAGCTGAGAGGTTTCCCCTGACTTCAGGGGTTGATAGGCACATAATTGGTTTAGGATTTTGGGTGCTGGTTGTGGAGCTCACCTGCATAGGACAAATGGTACCAGAGTGCCACCTAAGCCCCAGCAGCACCCACCATGGCAGGACCCCTCACAGATACTGTGCTGGTTTTCCCTCTCATTCAGTGCCTCTTGTGAAGGTGGGAAGAAACTGGGCTCCTCCCCATTCAGTCCTTGGGTCTGCTGAGAACACAGCCCAGCCCAGGTGCTGAGCAGCCTGTCACTGGTAGGCTCACTTGCTTCATCATATTTTATGAAGTTTTCAGGAGGTGAAGAGGGAAGCATATTCCTTGCCCTGTTTTGGTTGAAAGACTCACCTTGAGGTCAGGCAGACTGTTTTATTCTGTGTTTGCAGACAGCCAAATTAATTTCTAGGGCTGTTTAGCAGGAGCATAAGGTTTACCAGTGTGTTGTCCTGGAAAGCTCTTCTAATATACAACCTACATCAATTATACTGTCCTACATCAATTACACTGTCTAAAGGAGTCTTCCCTGGGTGACTTATTTTGTTCTGCCCCTTCTCCCCAGCTTTGTCTAAAAGGGACTACCTTGGTAAAAGTCAAAGAAACACACTGAAATCTTCCTGGCTGTCTGCCCACAAATATTCCCTTGCTTATCCCATGAGTGCTGGGGAGTGCTAGTGAAAGCATGTGGGGCAGCTTTGACTGTGTCTGGCTCCAGGGTTCATCATCCCCCCCAAGATGGTACCTGCGGAGCAGACTCTCAGCCCTGGGGCTGTGTGGATTTGGATGGGTTTGGGGCTGTGGGGGCTGAGCTGTCACAGCACAGCCCAGGGAGCAGTGGAGGGAGCTCTGACCAAGCTGCCTTCCCCCTGCCAGTGGCAGACTGTGCTAGAAAGCTCTAAGTGCTCTTTTTCTTCATTCATGCTGCCAGGCAGGTCTCCAAGTATACAGACAGTGCCCAGGAGTCGAAATCGTTAAGAGAAGGAAGGAGAAGAGGGAAGATGTGTGTAGGGGTTGCAGCCAGAAGATTTGAGCATTGGTGGTTTCTACCCTGAAGCCAGAGAGGAGCTGGCTGCCAACACTGAGCTCAGGGATTTGCTGGGTGCCATGGAAATGGGTGGGGGCATTAGAAAAGTTTGGCTCTTACATTTAGCTGGAGACCCCTGGGACTCAGGAAGCCAGCACTGAGGACTCTTCAAACACTGTTCCTGCCCTTGGGCCATGCTGTGCCCTCTTGGTGCTTATCCAATACCTCTGGATAACTTGGGCTAGTCATGTTATGTGCCACTGGCTCAGTGGAGACAGAACTGGAGAATCTGGCCCATTTTTAACAGAAAAGTAAGAGCTGATTAACCAGTTTTTAACTAATGTGTGGCTAGTTTGTCCTTGTGGATAACACTAATGACAAACCATGCATGGTTTTAAGAGGTGTTCATTAAAGGTTAGCTATAATGTTCTGTATCTCTTCATCTCCTCACTCTCCTTCTTGCTCCCAAAGCACATGTTTAGATAGTTTTTTACATTTTTTAGAGCTCTCTACAAACATTAACGAATTAATCCTCTCAGCCCACTATACATATGCTTTAATTAATGAGCACTCATTTACTTAACTCACACTGTCTCATTAAATATAAATTGAATATATGTTTGGGAACTTTAACTGGAAACATTAGTGGGGATTTATTCAAAGAATGAATGCAAAATACGCTAATAGTAGCTGGAGGCAGCAAAATTCAAATACTAAGGTATTTAGTGAAAAATATGGTGTCGTGTCAGTGAGTGTCAGTGAGCAGAGTCAGACAATTAGCTGTTCCTACAAGATGCATATGTTGTTGTGACCTTGAAGTCATCTTTCACTCCATGTTGTTACCATAGTAATCCCAATAATTTGCTTCCCATAGTGTCTGTCTATACGCTTTGTTCTGTTAGTTGAATTTTTCAGGCTTGCAGGAGCTGGGCTGGCAGCTTGCTGTGCGTTACTCAGGGCTGGAGTGTGCTGACACAGACGTGTAAATGCTAAAGCTTAGACGTGCTGTGGACACTGGGGTGGCCTTCTGCATTCTCATCCACCCAGCAGAGGAGCCATTGTACTGATAACGATCATGATTGTCTCAACAGCTCTGTCTGAGGCTGCTGTTGGCAGCAGGAGTAAAACTGAATGTGTCTCAACCTCCTATTACCCACCATCGCTCCTGGAGAGGACAGGGCACTTACTGCTGCACGCCGACCAAGCTCTGCCTGAGGTAACTGCATTGTCACAGCTCCCCGCAGTTATTTAGGGCCACGCTGCCGTGGGTGTCAGGGAGAGTTAGAGCCAAGTGCTCCTGGGGGTTTGGGCTGTTCTGTCCAGGTATAATTCTCTTGGCTGAGTCTCATCTTGTTGCATCCTCAAGCACTGAGCAGTTGAAGTGCTGCCTGCCACCCAAGAGGCAATCACAGCTCAGTGATGACTGAAGTGTTTTCCTATGAATAAATTTGTAAATCAGAAGAGGAAGAGTTGAGGGTTTTTACAGGGTTGTGAGTGTCATTTATGTTGCAGACATGTAGCTAGAAATTAAGCATTATTTGGACACCTTAGACTAGGGTCAAGTCTTCCAAATCCCATTGTAGTTATAGAAAATTATTATTGTTTGAGGTCTTATGGATTATTTTACTTTTTCCATCTTCCCATACCTTGGAGAAATAGTGGGCCAGAATTTTGACTTGTTGCCAAGAGGCATCTCCAAATGAAACTGGACCTTTCCTCGATATGATATTGAGAGATTTTTCTCCTAAGTTTTGTTGCCAAATGGTAGAAGTGTTTTATTTCCCTTTGTTTTTAATGCCTCATGAGGAGCTCACTCTTTATATGAGAGCCAGTGATGAATGGTGAGGGATGGAGTTCCCTGTCATCCCACAGAGACTGATTCTTGTAGAAAGAGTAGCATCAGGCCCACTTCAGTTTTAACAAGGTTTGTACATGTCATTGCAAATCTGAATGTGCTTTTAAATAAGTAAGAACTTTCCATGCACAAAAAACCTCTTAGTGATGCTTGATCTTATAACTAGAAATATGTTTCCTTACAAGTCATGTGTTAGCTTGTTATCCCAGAGACATATCGGGGCTCTGGGAGCTGTCTTGGGTCTCCTCTTTCCTGTGACTTATCTGTATCAATAAAATTCTTGCAATCTGAATGTAAACTCCTCATGCAACCTGACACCTTCAGGAAGGCTTTCCCTGGGTACTTGACTGAGTCTTTGCAATCAGTGTTCATGGTGAAGCACAGAAGAGGGCAAAACTCTTCAGTTTTAGGGCAAGCAGGAATTAGGAGGAGCAGAAATGTGTTCTGTTGCTCCAGCCAGCAGATTTGTGTGAGAACACACACAAAGAGCAAGTGCCTGTGATATGGCACAGTAACACTTCAAAGCAAGCTTCGCTCAAAAGCGTAATGAGGAGCACGTGCCATGACACCAAGGTTACTACCAGAACAAGAAGCATAACTACATTTTTGAAAAAACATTATAAGCACTGTTTTCAATTGAAGTTTCTGGAAAAGTAATACTTTTTTCTCTTTTGTTTTTATCAGAATACTGAAAGTATTCAGTAATATTATTTCCTAACCTTGTTTTGCCTCTAAGCAATCTTTGTCTTGTTCAAAAAAATCTTATAAGGATGTAAGAATAAACATGCTGGATCTAGCCCAGTGTCTCATTTAAAGCAGCATACAGGCAGGTGTAGTGGTAGTTTTCTAAACAGTCTTGCTTCCAGCAATTTGTGGTGCAAGGCTTTTGTAAAGCAGAGGCAGTGTCTGTCTTTGTAGTTTATTCTTCAGAGAAATGTTCCAGTTTTTAGCCTGTGTCAACTTCTGTCACCCACAACATTCAGAACAATGGGTTCCTTGGCTGCAATACACATTTATGTAGAACCACCTCCTTCAGATTGTTTTGAAGCTGTTCTTACAGTTTTGTCTGATAGCCCTTAGTTCTGATTTGCAGAGAGAGCATGTACAGCCTGTACCTGTTCCCTGTCTCCATGCCGCTCCTGATTTGATGGATATTTTTATACTTCCCTTAGCTGTTTCTTTTCAGGATTGAAGAAACCTAATCTTTTGAGAGTGGAAGCATTTCAACTATCTTTGCTTTCTCAGGATGAAGGTATGGGTATCTGGAGCTGTCATTCAAATAAACTCACTGGCTTCTCCTTAACCTGGGGGAATAGTTTTACTGAAATCAGTGCCATTCTCAGAAAATGAAGCTTTGGATAATAGGTAGTCAGACTATTCGGACCAGTCTGAGGGCACATGAATAAGGTGACCTTGCAGATTGTTTTTTTGGTGCTGTTTTTGTGCCTGATGAGTATGGGGGAAAGAGCAAAAAGAGTTTCCCTATTTTAAAAAATTTCTGGTAGATTGCAACTGTGCAACACCACAGCTATAAGTAAAGGAAAAGGCTACTTAGAACTGTGAAAAGAATGTAGGAGGGGATTGATTATACTGTCCTGTTCAGAATGATAATATGGTTTTGGAAGAGATTTGGAATGTGTTAAGATGTTAGTCAAGTCCTACTGATGGTTTTTAATTTTCATTTGGATAGCGGAGGGTAATTTGTTTTGCTCCAGCCGAGAACTCGTCTAGAGAAAAGGATAAAAAGTTGAATTAAAAATCTCTTGAGGCAGTTGCAAAGAGAATAAGCATTGCCTGAGAGGATGTACACTGTTGGCTAGCTGTAAGACAGTTGCTGCCTATCCCTTTCTCCCATGATCCTAGAATCCTAGCATTGCTTGGTTTGAAAGGGACCTGAAAGAACATAGTGTTCCAAGCTCCTGCCTAGGGCAAGGACTTCTTCCACTAGACCAGGTTGCTCTAGGCCCCACCCAACCTGGCCCTGCAAGGGATGAGGCATCTGCAACTTCTCTGGGCAACCTGGGCCAGTGTCTCACTACCTTCACACTAAAGAAAACCTTGGATATTGTGTTTTGAACTCCTTCTTTGTGATTCATCAGTTCATCACAGAATTTCCTGTATCAGACATTATTCAATTCTCTTGAATAAAGCTCCTCTAGTGCTACCCTGAGGACTCCTGTCTCTTTCTGCAGGGTGTCATTCATCCTGGGCAGCTATGGCAGCTCAGGGTTATCAGGAGAAGCTGCAAAGGGATTTCTTGGAGCCTTGGCTCTTAATAACTTATTTCTTAAGTGGCAGCTCTTTTTTCCCCCCATGACCTTTATTAGAAAACAGTGAGGGGGAAACGAGAGGAGTACTTAGTGTGCTCTGATCCTTGGAGCTCTCCTGGGTTCTGCTTTCTGGGGTGTGTGAGATCCTGGATGCACAAGTGAGGCTGCCGGTGCGTGTGTCTATAAAGCACCAGTGACAAGGCCTGTTTACCACTTGTACCCAAAGCCTCTGGAAAGAGGGAATCAGTGAACTAGGTGTGATATAAAATCCTCTGGATTTGTCTGGGAAAAAGCAGGTTCTACTTTGTGATTGACTTCCCTGATAGCTGACACTTTTTTCCTAGGCTTTTCCAAGGAATGAGAAGATCAGGTGAAGTTTGATAGCTTTGCCAGTCATCCAAAACATGGGTGGGAGGAGAAAAATGTTGCAGTCCAAGCCTCTGCCTAACACAGAAAATAGTGGGATTGGTGACTGTGGACTGTGCTTGCATGTGAGTTTTCAGTATCTTCCAGAGTCATGAATTTTGTTGGGAGCGGTTTAAAAGAACAATAGCAGACAAAATTTCATGTGGCTTTGGTTCCAGTTCTGTTCCTGGGGTTTTTTTTTCCTGTTACAGTTTTGTTTGCCTCATTTAGTGCTTTTGTTTCTTGCCAGAATTCTCAGATCAATATTCGCAAAAAGGATTTTATGTGGGATCAGCCAGAAAAAAAATGCACAATCGTTAGTGTGTATGTGTGTATGCAAAAGTTTAAGACCATTCTTCTTGGCCAGCTGCAGAATGGAGACACAAAGTCAATGTCTGCAAAGAGTTTGCATGATTAGATTTCAGAATTACTTCAGTTTGGACCCATAGAAAAGCCTCATCTCTTGGCTTTCCTTTAGGAAAATCTGGCCCCCAGTTTGAATTTGGCAACTCTCTTCTTGGAATGAAGATATACAATATCAAACCCCCTTACTTGTTGCAAACTGTACTATAAATGTAAAATGCCTGAATAATCCATTTGAAGCTGCTACTTATGAGATTTTTCTGGAGCCAATTTTGTAGCCTTCAGAAATACCTGGGCTGAATTCACCTGAGAAGGAAATTACTTTCTGCTTACCTAAATCCACCCCCACACCCACACCAGGGTTTTCACTGGTTACAGGAGTCTGCTGTACTTCAAAGCCTTGCCCAATTTGCGGTGTTGCTCTGGGTTGTTAAGCACACAGGACCTTGTCCTTCTGCCATGTTGGCATCACTGGTATCTTGATGAGTTCAGAGATAAACGCCTCCATAAAGCCTGTCTGCTGCTTCTCCATTCACCTCTTTATTTTTCAGTGGGGAAAAGAGCTATTTTAGTTCTTTTCATTTCAATAAAAAAGCAAAATTGCTTTTTTAATGGATCTGGGTTTTTTCCTCCCTGCAGAAACCTCATGGGAGAATGTGGTTAGGAAGAGATGACTTAACTGTTTTTCTGTTTTGTGGTAGATGTACCGGAGGTGAATGGAGAAGATTCCAATTAAAATGCCTTTTTTTTCCTTGCTCTGTCTTTGGCAAAGTATGTTCAAGGAAGGTGAGGAACTGTTCCATTTTAGCAAGGCAAGTACTAACAATAGAAGTCACAGGAGTTAGAGAAAATTGGGTTGGAAAGGCCATAAGTCTGTGCTTTTCTTTCTGTTTAAAGACAGGATTGACTCACCTTGCTATGCCTCTGAAAGATCCTTTTCTAAACTGTTCAAGGAAAATTTTTATGTCTGGAGCATCCAGATCTCTCATGCACAAGAATTTCCAGTCCTTTTCCATTTTTTTCTTTGGCTAAATATTAAGAATATTTTTGGAATTTCCCCTACTGCAGTCCAAGCCCATCGCTTCTTGCCTAGACCACCACAGAAGAACTTGTAACTTCTTTTCTGTAGTAAACTTTTGCTTGCAGAGCACTGAGGGCTTCCCGTCCCCTTTCTCTAAGCCAAACAGTTCCTGCTCCACCCTCTTCTAGCTTACTGAATTTTCTGTACCTCTGAATATTTTAGTCTGCATTTCATCCACATGTTTCTGAGCTGTGATTCCAGGCCTGGACACAGCTCTGACAGAGCTGGGTAAAGAGGAAGACTTTCTAACTCTGTCTTCTGGGAAGCATAGGGAGTTCTTCACCCTGGAGAGTTTCTGTCTTTTGGCTTTCCAGAAGCTGTCTGACCTCCCTATCTGGTGATCCTACCTGCCTCAGCCAGCTGCTCTCCAGATTGCCTTGATGTCAGTGAACTAATCCAGGTGAGATTCAGACATTGTTTGTTTGTCCTTTTTTGAATTTCACTGTTTAATTATTTTCCATAATTTGTCACAACTGTTTTGAATTGCTTCACATCCCACAACGTGCTCATGGCTGTTCCCAGTTTAGCAGTGTCTGCAGATTGAATAGGCACATTTGTCCCTTCTTTGTTCCCTTCTGTGCTGGAAGTCTCCAACAGCAGCAGACCAGGGATGCTTTCTGCCCCCTTTTGGTCTGTCAGCAAGCCAATGGAAATGGCTCCTGGAGTCTGTTTTTTTCCTAGCCCCTTCTGCTCATCACAGCTCTACCTGTTCCTGTTTCCATAGCTTGCCTATGGCAACACCTCAAGAACACCTCAGGAAGTCAGGATTCGCTGGTATTTGTGCTTCTTCACCCACAAGATATTATTATTCCTATAGAAAAATATTAGAATGGGTTTAAATGATTCAGTTTTGACAATTGTCAAGTTAGCCTAGAGTGTTACCCATCTCACAGCACCACTGAATATTCTGAGTCGGAAGGGACCCACAAGGATCATCAAGCCCAACACTTAAGTCAATGACCTGGATCAAATCCATGAGTTTGGTGTTATCAGCACCATGCTCTGACCAACTGAGCTAATCTCCTATGGCTCCGTGATTTTTAGGTGGTCTGGTGAAAGTTGACACATCTCTAACATCACAGCTCCTCCTTCATCTCTCTCGAAAGACCCTTCATCCTCTGTTGATTCACTTGAAGGTAGTATCATTACGGGTGACTTCCCCAGAAACTGGAAACAATGAAAAAAATGAAAAAAATATTTCAGATATAGAAGGAAAGACTGAACAATTCCAAACTAAGACCTCTTTGTTTTCCTCTAATCTTTCCCCCTCTTCTCACAGCCCCACCAAGAAATAAAACTTTTTTTCCTCCTGACCTGCTCCAGGCTCAGAAGGAGCTGAGGCAGGAGTGATAAAGGCTTGGCTGAGGGATTCAGGGAGGTCAGAAAAATAAGAACAGAAAAGTCAGCAGGGTTGAATTAGTACCTGGTGCTCTGAGGTCTTCTTTGTGAGCTGGCATTGCATAGTGTGCTGAAGGCTATTCACTGTGATCTGAGCTCCTTCCTGTCACATATCCTCGGGGACGTCACTGCCATGCCTCAGTTTCTCTCTCTTTTAAAATGAAATCCATGATCCTGAAGACCTCTGCAGAGAGTTTTGAAAGCCAGGGGTTTAGTACTCCTGCCCTCAGTGGAGGTTACAGCCTGGGGACCAAGGACAATTTACGTGAATTGCCCAGTTCAGACCTTTGGGATGGCACCTGTGCTCAGACACATCTGTCTGGGGCTGGCAGGAGCTGCCGCTGGGGTTTGGGAGAAGGAATGAACTGGCTCATCTTTGGCTGTTTGCTGCACAAATCAGAGGGTGTAACTGGGTCAGAATCAGCCCCCAAAGGTGCACGTGTCCACATATGCCTCTGTGTGAGTCTTGCAGGTCAGAACAGTGATATATAGCCAAAGTACTTTGGTTACCTAGAATATAAATATTTTCTACCAGAATTACTTAATTTGACTTGCTTTTAAGGAGTGGCAGACTAACCTTAGCAATCCATGGAAATATTTCCTATTCCTTCACAATCCCATACAGTTGCCCTTTCTCCCTAGGCAGCTGTTTCTGTGCATATGTCAGAGAGATTTGTTCTGCTTTATTAGTTGAATTTATTTTCTTTCCAAAGCAAAACTGCAACTGATGTAAATGAACACCTCATATTTCTTTTGGGCTAGAGCCATCTCAGAGCTGTGGCTGAGCAGCTGCTGCTGTGCCACGTCATAGAAATCACAGCCTTGTGATTGCAGCTACCCAGATGAAATCTCTGGCAAATTAAATCAGCCCCAAACTCCTTACACTGCTGCTGCACAGTCAGGGACCATTAGATAATAAAATGGGGAGAATAATGAGCTTGATCAGAGGTATTCCCCACCCATCAAAATCCCACTGCTGAGACATGCCTGGGAGTACAAGTGTGCAGCTCTGCAGCTTTCCCTGTCAGCATCAGGAGATCCCTGTGAGCTGGGCTTTGCCTGCAGGAAGGGAGTTCCTTTGCTTGTCTTTTATCATCACTTTGCCCCAGTGTATCACGGGGATCAGGCAGAGCTGCCCTGGTCTGGGGGGAGTAATGGACTGCTCTGGACAAGTGCCTAAATCTGCATTTCTGTCTTAAAGGTTCTCCCGGGAGGGAGGTGCAGCTGTCACTGCTGGTGGCAGTCTTGTCCTGGCTGGGAGATGGACCCGAACAGGATTGATGGCTCTCAGGTGGATCCTGTAAAACTGAGTGTTGGACTAAACTGTTGCTTCAATCAGTGACATAAACACACTGCTTGCTTGGCCCTGAGAAGGTGCGAACTGTGGGGAGCAATAGGCATTAAGGTTATTTGTTGTCACATTGCACAGAGATAAAATATTGGGCTTCCCCAGCAGTTCTAAAGCTTAAAGCACATTTGAAACCCACTTTTGAAAACTAATTAAACTGGGACAAATATATTTGAACACCCTTGCTTTTCAGTAAATAGGACTTATCCTTCACAAAGGAATTTATAGTGCTTTGGTTACCTTAATACCAAAGCCAAATTTGCTTGGTAATCAGGCATGGATTATATTGAAAACCATAACACATCTTCTCATTTCTTCACTGTGCTATTGTGATGCCCAGGGAAGGGACGGATCCTGCAGCAGCAAGTGTTGAGTGCAGTGAGACAACTGTGCAAACAAAGACTTGCCTCGGTCACTGATCATACCCGCCTGAACAGGATTCTGGAATTTAAATCACAGCAGATGATGGTGGCAGCTTTCACTGGGGAAGCCTCACACTTTAATTGCAGAACTTACAGCAAAAATAAATCCTGAGGTGTGTTTGGATGAGCGTCCCCAGCAGCTTGGAATGCGGTGCTTGTTCACCTAACTCTCCAGTGGTGCTGCTTCTTCTCTCCTTGCCTCATGCTGATCTAACAGGTGGGAAAAGGAATTTCCCCTGCCACTTAACTCTATTTTTTTTTTCTGTTTTCCTACAAGGTCTCCACTTTCCTACTGCTCACCCTTGCTCACCCTACTCCACTCCTTCCTCTCCAGGCAATCCTGGATATCCTGACTCCTCTCTGAGGTAGCAACTACCTTCAAGGGTCAAAGCTTTGCAGGGAGGGAGGCAGTTTTACATTCCTTTGACTTATTATAAGGACTCAAGGGCTTTCCTTCCTTGGCTGAGGCTTGCTGCTGAAATATCTGGTAGTCCAGTTTGTTTGTCTGGCTACTGGCCTTTGAAGGATGTGCTGCCACAGAGTTGTCATGAGAGCTGCTGGCTGGAGCAAATGAGAACAAATGAGAGGCGGAGAGATTGTGGCCCGAGCAGCAGCAGCAGCCCTGCCAAAAGCTGGCCCCATGTCCAATAGCTCTCAGGCTGCCTAACAATTTGGACTAAGGGAGGTGCCTCACAAGGGGTGCTGGCACACAGCAGCTCTGTCTGATTCACCTTCCAAGGGCAGCTCCACAAACTGCACTTCCAAGGTGCTGCAGGCTCTGAGTGATAAAGCAAAACCCTGCTCCTGCCTGGTGGCACAGCATCACCTGCCCCCGTGCCCAGGGGAAGGTGTGTCACCACCTGCAGGGGTGAGCAACGGGCACTGAGGGCTGGAGATGGGAGCAAGGGCAAGATGATGGCACCTGCACCCCTCCTGTATGGGAGTCCTGAGCAGTGGGGAGACCAGGGGGTCCTCAGCAGCCCTCAGTCAGTCTCTGTCTTCAGAGAGACCTTCAGGCTGAATTGCAGCTGTATGAGAGGTGCTCTTTTTCTAAGCCCTTTCTGTGCGAGAGGATGGAGAGGTAAAGCCTGGAGAGGAGAAATGATGATGGGATCAAAGCCTGCAGGAACAGGGATCAGCAAAGAAAAGCCACAGAGCCAGACTGTGGAGAGAGATGTTTACAAAGGGTGTTTCTGAAGACATCTGAAGGCATTATCAGAAGTTAATGCCAACCTTTTCTATAAATTTATTGTATAGGCATCTCGCTGACGTTGAGAATGACAGTAACCTGGATAAAGCAGATTAAACTAAGGTCCAGGAAGGGGAAGGGCTCATTCGGGGCCACATGGCAGTGTTGAGACAGAGTTTGGTTTCCTCCTCGTGCCTTGAGTGATCAAGATGCTGTGAAGCTCTTGTTTTAGGCCGTGGAAAGATTCAGTTTACTAATTGTATTTCTACCACAGGGAGTGGGACTGGCTGCTTCTCTTTGATGTCTTTCACATATTTTAAAATAAGAAAAAGTATTTATAATGCAACTATAAAACCAGAATTCCCTGAGCGAGACAGGAAGCTCAGGCTTTTATCTGCCATTTTAGAGACTATTTCTCCCCAAAGTGGGACATAAAGTGAGTTGGCCTCAGAAAAAAGTTCTATTGTCTTTCAAATCCACCTCCCCTCCCAGTGAGAGGGGATCAAAGGGGCACAGTTAGCTAAGTGTCTGAAATGGATGAATTCAGGTAGGCTGAAAGTTTTTTAAAATGTCTCATTATTTTAGTATAAGCCTTCAAAGCAACTCAAGGAAAGCAAGAGGAAACCTACCTCAACCCTCAAAGCTTGATGGAAGCAAACATGACAGATTATTCTTTGGTTTCTTATAGACAAAAAGAAAAACAACTTAGGCTGCTCACAGAAAATTTGCCTGTTTGGTTAGCAAGTCAAAATATCCTTCCTACCTCATCCTCAGCCTGGGGGTCACAGCTGTGCCATTAAACATGGGGTGTCAGGGGAAAAAAAGGATTGGGAAGTGATAGGAAGGCAATGGCCTTTTCTGAGTATGACAGAGAGATCCTAGAAGGAAAGAGGAAATAGAGGAGGAATTATCAAAATCTGCTGTATCAGTGAACCAGTTCTGTTTATTTTCATGGTACATACTGAAAATCACAGAGAACTTTTTAAAAAAAATTTCTCACAGCCCCCTTCTTCTGTATTTAAAGAAAGAAAAAATATTAGAAAAGAACAGAATGAGGAATTGTAACTTCACAGGTCATCTGATCTTAGACAGGTGAAAGTGATGAAATATCTAATAAACAGTTCAGGAGACCTCAGCAGGAACCAATGTCCAATAATTTTTAATTCCAATATTTTTGAAAGGCAGATCTGTATTAGTCTCCTCCCACCCACATTTACTCTTCATATGTCAGTCCAGTCTCAGAGAATTCTGTAAATGGTCAGGAAAAGGAAAGAAATATGGAGAGGTTTTTTTGCTGGTCAGTGATCACTTTTAGTTGTCACCCTACAAATGAGCCATATATTTAAAGCTAGTTCACTGCTCACTTGCTGGTGTTGCTTAGAAACTAATTTTCTAAAAATCCCACATCTTTCAGTGTGCTGGCAGATAAACACAAAGGTACCTGATAACTCTGTGAACACTTCTGGCGAAGAAGGGGTAGGTTGCACTAATGTATGATGATGCAATTCCTGATGAGCTGAAATTCTGGGGGAACTTGTTTGATGTGGGATATATAGACCTAATAGCCTTGATGCTTCTCAATATTTGAGTCTCCTCTTCCTGAATGCAGTCAGCTTGCATCAGAAATATATGTAAATTGGGAGTGCAGAAGCAATATTAATTTTTGCTGTGCATTCCTCAGTGTAGCAGGGCGGGGATGAAGCTGAAGGACAGGTTCCCCCTATGTTGTGCCTGGGGTGCGAGCAGGCAGCAACACCAGGGCTGCAGGATGGCTTCAGTGGCCAAGGGATGGATGTGCTCGGCTAGAAGCTGACTTTCCAAATGGTTTGCCACATAAAAATAAATAAATAAAGAAAGAAAGAAACAAAGGAAGCAAGCAAGCACGTGAGGACAGATGAAGTTCCTGATTTGCTTGGATGGCCAATCTGTGTGTGAAAAATCTGTGTGCAATTTTAGCACCACAGAAGCACCAGAAAAGGCAATCTTTCTGCTTTCTGTCTGACTCCTATTGCCTTGGGGACGCTCATTCTATACTCACCAAGCAAACCATTTGATTAAGTGCTAAACTTGAAAAAGAGTAAATAGCCTATTTAAACATGTTAAGCACAACCTGTCACCTACTTAGATGCTATTTAAACATGACCTATTTCAATATGCCTTCACCTAAGTCTATGTGCATCCTGTTTCATGCCACATACCTTGTAAATGAAGTAACTTATAGTAACAAAAATGGAGTGATAAAATACAACTACCACCAGCTTTGCTTAAAAAATGCAATGAACAATCATATGGGGTTTCAAATATGTTGTACTGTCAGTCTGTGGCATCCATTAAGGTCTGAGAGAAAAGGAAATTCATTAACAGAGCTCCACAGCTGGCACCTGTGCTGCGTTACCATCACTGCTCTTTGTCAGAGACTTTAAAGTGTTTGCACCTCCTCTTTATTTCACCAGGTGCCTGAATTTGTCTTCTTTATTTTCTACTGAGTACAAAATGTGTCTGAAAAAACGAAGCAAGGGCTGGATGTAGCTCGTCTTTATCCCTTCCCATTTTCTTGCGCTGTGTTCCTGTACAATCTGTGTCGATGGACAGGATAATCCTATTCCATACTTTCCCCATACCCTGTTGCAGGTCTAAGCCCAGGAAGGCTGATGAGCTTTGCAGTCTGGGAGGTGGCAGTGTGTCCTGGGGCTGGCCAGCGAGGCAGCTGTGGGTTGGTGTGACTGGGTCCAGCTGAGGTGTGGCCTTGCACTGTGATCTCAGACAACCACCTGACGTGGGTTCTCCCACTCCCACCCTGTCCTTTACACTGAGATCATAAGTTCTTCATCCTCGTACTCCGGTCTGTGAGAGTGTGGAGTGCAGTGACTGTGCCCAGAGCAATGATACCCTGCTATGACATAGCTAACAATGCCACACAAAAGATTCCATCAGCATCTCCTCCAGGTCAGGAACGAAAGAGGCTTGGACTGTGAGTTTTAGTCATGCTGTGGATTAAAAATTGAGGTTTCTGTGAAGAAGATGATTTTTTCCCCTTATCTTACGGCTCCTCATGGGAGTCCAGACAGGCAGATGGTCTTTGCTCACTGTAGCTGTCTGTATGAGAACATGAAGGGTGATTTATTACCATTTCCATTAACTGCTCCTAATGCAAAGAGGAAATGTTAGTAGTCACTCCTCCCTGGAGGAGAGGTGATGCTTGACCTTCTCTTGAAAGAGGGAAATAAGGAGCAGAAATGCTAGGAGAGGATGTTCTGCTGGGATGCTGTCACTGGTAACAGCACTGACCTTTTCCCTGTGGTCAGCAGGTGGCATCATGAAGATAAATTACTTCAACTCGCAAGTTAAAAGATTTTTGTGCCGAGCAAGAAAATTAAGAAAACCTTTCCAAAAGTCAAATGGTATTGCAACTTCAGTTCATGTTTTCTAATTCTTTTATGAAAATGGTTGCTGTACATGTAAATGTGAGGCACCTATTGTAATTTGACAACTAAAACTGACTGGTGATGGATGTCTCGTAGAAGATTTTGCTTGCAAGGTTACACCAAACTCCTCTGTCATTCCAGTGAGAACGAGAACTACTGGGAGGATCCAGGCACTCCTGTCCTTAGGGGTCACTGCCACTAAAAAAGCAAGATTTTTTCCCCCCCATTGAATCTCAGAGTCTCTTTAGGAAGGGTAATCAGTGACAGTACATATGGTTCCACTCCATCCCTACCCATTTTCACTTCTAGCACTATCCACTCAGTATTACCTTAAGGTCAATATAAAATAGAGTCTGCAGAATTGCCATGGTGATAGCTGCGATTCCTCCCTTGTGGTTCCAAGTGATCTGGAAGGGCAGGTACTGACAGGTACTTTCTAATTTACTGCTCAACCTCATTTTCTGCCTATGGAGTTTATAGGGAAGGTCACTCGTCACATCTCATTTCTTTAACATTGTCCTTATTCTCTTTATTACAAAGCAAAAGTGGGATCAAATGATCAGGCAATGTATGAAGGGAAAGAAGAGCAAACATTTTCAAGCAGCTGTGGACCTTCTGCTGTTTTAGATGTTGATATTCAGTGCCTGTTAGATTTCTGCAGGAATGTGCACAAAGACATGGGAAGTAGGACATGTGCTCATGGAGTACTCAGCTCTGCTGCAAACCAGAGCAGTCCCTGCCATTGGCAGCTGCCTTTGGTCTCTGAAGAAGAATATATCTGCTGGTAATTAAACTGTGGGGTGTGCAGGCTGCCAGAGGAGTGGGGCAGATCACAGTGGTGGTCAGCAGATCCATCCTAGCTGAGATTGCCTCTGCAGGTGCTCCCTGGGTGTGCCTGCAGGCAGCTGGGTGCACAGACCTGCACCACCCCCCCTGCACATGGGGCCAGCCAAGGGCTTGGGGTTCAGCCCTGGGCTGCTCAGCGCTCACTGAGATGCAGGGGGAGCCTGCAAGGGAATGCTCAACCTCTGGTGCCTCACACTGTGGGATCATAGTGTTGTCAGTGCATCTCCAAGCTCATTCCCCTAGGTGCTCTCTGCAGAAGCACCCTGTTAACTTCACTGCAGGGAATCAGGAGCAAGAGCTACCATTGCCAGGCTGGCCAGGTCAGGAACTGATTTCAAATACTGTGATGTGTGTTGGTCTGGGGACGTGAAAAAAAAGGCTGGGCCTTTCTTGGGAAGAAAAGGGATCAATCTTGCTTGAAACAGGTTGCAAAAGAATTTAGGAGGGGCTCCATGCTAATTTCCTTACCTCTGTACCCTCCTACGTCTTGCCTTTAGCCTTACACACTTTCACATTTCTGGGATTGTTAGAATGAATTGCCTTAATATTAAAATACTTTCCAGAGCTGAAGGAGTTAACTGTTTACACTGAGGACAGCACTCTCCTTTTTATTTTATTTTTTATATTTTAAATGACACAGAATACTCTGAGAGTCACAGAGCTGATATTTAGCTGGTCCTAAGTACTGAGACTTAGAAAGTCTCCAGTGCCAGGGACAATCAGTGACATTGCAAGCGCTGCAGTGGGAGATGGGTTTGGTTCTAAGGTTTGAGGTGAGACACAGGTGATTTGCATCCTAATAGCACAAAACACATGGAAAAGGATCTCTAGTGCTTGATAGGCTTTATATGAGGAGTAACAGCCTCAACAGGATGGTCTAGCTGGCCATGACGAGCATGAGCTGCTCCCCAGATCAGGCACTGGTCAGGAGCACTCTCTGTCTCTGTGGTCTGCAAATATGTCATTTGGGGAACGTTCTGAAGCTGAAAAGCAGACAAAGGTGGATTATGTTAGTCTTCGTTGCTGAGGTGCCTCCCCCTGCCCAGGAAGTTATTTTTCTTCTAGTATAATAACCAATCATTCCCAAATGCATCTCTTGAAAGGTCTTTAGGCAACATGCCAGGATATTGGAACTAATAGGGAGTCCCGGGATGGGGATGGATGGGGTTGGCTGCAGCCTGGAGATATTTATGCGTACGTACACACAGTATTTCAGAGAGAGTGAAAGCAGCGTGCTTAGACTCAAATTTACCATGGAAAGGCTCTAAAACCATTTTCAAACCAGCAGCATAATTTAAAAGGCCTTGCAGTGCCTGGGATGACTCAAGCAAACGCCCTCCCTCCCCCTTTCCCTGTGTCACTCACATCTCACCTTGGCTGCAGGTGCTGGATGTGATGGATCGGGGAGGAAGGGGACAGCAGGGGATGGCGGCTGTGACAACGAGGGCACTGCTGGAAAACGTGAGGGCTGCAGCCCCGGGGCTTCTCAGAGCTCGGCACGGCTCAGAGGAGCAGGGTCGGCTGCACGGGGAGGGGAGGCTGGGGACGGGGTGTCCCCTGCCGGGTGATGCCTCCTGTGCCGGCTGCCATCAGCCGAGGCTGCCCGGCGCTCCCAACTTTCTGTCAATGAGCGCTCATGCTCCGGTGACAAGAAAAGCAATTTCTGTGCGAACCTGTGAAGCGTCTTGAGGGACTGGTTATATCGAAAGCATCTCCTGGCGCTGCAAAAAGTGGGACAGTCTTCCTTTTCCCGTTAGGTTTTTACTGTGAATGGATTTTGAAGACAAAAGCTGTAAGTCAGCCCTTCTTTTTTTTTTCCTGTTTAATATATAAAATCTCTGCTGTGTGCGGGTCTGGTCTGTGCAGGATCCATTCCAGTGAAGGGAACTTGGCACACATACTGCAGTATCATCCCCCTTCTGCAGTAGATGTGCTGTAACAAAATGAAATTCATTGTCTGCTCCCAGCAGGAGCCCGTCCATCCATCTGCTACCTATCATTGTCTGTCCGTCTTAGAAATTTAAGCAGCCACCCTCCTCTGTGCCTGTCACAAGGAGGCAGTAATAATAGTAGCCTTTGACATGTCAAGCCCTTTTCTCTCTCCCTTTTCAAGGCTTTGTTAAAAGCAGAGATTTTCTGTGGGGAGAAAGAATAGGCAGAAACAGTGCTGATATTGTAAAAGACTTCAGGGAAAAGGTTTTTCACGCAGGAGAAAGACATCCAAGGGAGCTGGTCTTCTCTGGGGGGTCAGTCCCACCCGGCCCCCTGGCTGGATAAACCTCTCTTCCCAGCTGCACTGGGGGCCTTGGGTCTGCACTGCCCTGGGCAGCAGAGCTGCTATGTGTGCACAGGGTGTGTTTGGCAGGGGGAAACGAAGGCATTGATATAGCTACGGCTTGATCTGTGAACTTTTTGGAAAAATGGACCTCCATTTCAGAGTGGTGACAGAGAAGGACCCTTATTCCTGGCTCTGGTGTGCTCAGGGCTGCCTAGTTCATGGAGTTTCAGGCAGCTATGCCTCCCACCAGCTGCTGTTCATGTGTCACAGTTGCTCTGGGCTGCAGCTACAGCCTGTAGGAGATGGCTGCGGTGACCCGACTGCAAGTGACAACTTGCAGTTAACTTGGAGTCACCAAGAAGTTATGGCCCTAATGGGAAAAGAGCTGTTCAGTTGCCATCACCCAAGGAAGGGGTGAGCCTGCACTTTGTCTTTATGCTTTCCTAGACAGGTACCATCTCCCACTCCACTGCTTGCTGGTAGGATATGGGTGGACTGGACTGCAGGATTGCAGGGGGGAGTATCAGGGGTGCCAGGGCATAAAAAAGAACTAGGAGACCAGAATTTGGAAATGAGGAAAAGCAAATGTCTTCTTTTCATTCCCCAGTCTCTATGGTGAACCCTCTTCTGGGAATGAAGGTTTTTTGGATTCTCATCTAAGGGAGCAGGAAGGTGGGTATGAAAAGGCACAAGTCAGAAATCAAGGCTTTCAGCTTGTTGCCCTCAGTGGGGAGTCCTTCAGTGCCTCTGTGCACCTTGATACTCTGAGCGAAGTGGGCTATGAGCTTTGGAGGGGAAAAGGAGAAACTGTCTTGGCTATGTCCCTGTAATATGACCTACTCTTGAGTGCCATCACTTCAGCCTTGCAGGGGTTCACCCTCAGCAGCTATTCTTGATCTGAAAGTTAATTTCCTAGGTTGTTCTGACATTTCAGAACTGGTTGTGTAGCTTGAAAGTGAGTCTTGTTGCTGAATTTCATAGGCACAGAGCTTGTAGCTTGCTGTGCCTCGCTCTGAGCAGAGGCATGCGGGGAGGCAGGGACTGTGTGGATACCCTTGGGAGGGGACAGACGAGCCCTTCCCTCTGTGTGTGGCCTGAACTTTCTGAAACCTTGAAGGCACCATGCTGGCAAGAAAGCTTGCTAGAATTGTGACATCCTAGAACAGTTGCCAGCTCTATGGGGAGGCTAATGGCAAAATGAGTCTCTCGGGTTTGACTGCTGTGGTCTTGGAGTTTAACATACAGAACAAGACTCAGAACTCCTGGGCTTACATCCTGTAAACTTTTGGCTGCCTGTAGGCCTCATAAGAGACATTCAATAACTTTTTGCCAGTTAAAAATTAAATATATGAATTATAAGAAGTCCTAGTAGAACTTATGATGGTGGCTATTATGTAAACAGTTCATCTCGAAAACTGGAGCTTGAAGAGGTTAGAGAAATTTAGTCTGGAAATGCACACATCATATGATAAATATTGGCCATATAATGAAAAAAATCCTAGCCTAAAAATCTTATTAAAACTAAAGACATTTATATGGAGGTTTGTTTCCATTGTGAGGTGGTTAATCCTTAGGGTTGCTAAATGGTGCTACATCAAACTAAAAGGTCTAGGCAGTTTGGAAAGACAATTCCGCTCCAAAGGATCCAAGAACAGCACAGAATAATGCCAGTATTTTTCGGCTTGCTCTGTAGAAATACATCAGTAATATGCTGCATTGTGGCAAAGTGACAGTCAGAATGGGTACCAGAAGGGATGAAAAACAGGCTGAGCTCAGCTAATGCTCTTAGTTTGGTGAGGTCTTTCCCAACAGATATTTCACGTAGTCCCTCTGAGGAACAGCTTGTCAATAAACAGGCTGGCAGCTTGGCTCTGGCTCCAGTTCTCAGAGGGCTCCTGAGATGATTCTGTAAGAACTGGGCTTGAGGGTTTGCACAGCGCAAGCGCCTGTGGGCAGGCCCAGTGTAACACCTGGTGACAGGGCAGGCTGTGGTGAAGCTGTGCTGCAGCTGGACGCCCTTCTGGGCATTGCTTTGTGTCCTGGAGGAAAGCTCCGCACTGAGCCAGGCTTGCAGGGAGCAAAGCCCCCTTTGGAGTCTTGGAGCCAAAAATTCGACTGGCTTCGGTGTCTCAGATTTCACTGCTCAAGCAGTGTGTGACTTTGTCCTCAAGATCTTGATTCATTCACTTCTTCTTACCTTTGAAGATACAGTTCCCTCCATGACAGATCCTAGGTCAGCTCTTGGCCAAAGCTCAAAACCCTTTTGCAGGACCAAGCCATCCTTCATGAGATCATTTGGACATGCTCAATTCCCAGACTACTAAATGTGTGCAGTGACCCTCTCCATAGCAACCACCGAAAATGTCAATAATCTCTGTTATTGGAAACCAGAGGAAATTGTGTACCTAGGAGTGAATACAGATTTCACTGGTTTAAGCACTAAGACAAAAGATTTTCAAGGATCAGCCATTTCACTGCCAAATAAAAACAGCTTGAAAAATATATTAAGGACATTTGAAGAGGTTTGGTAATAAAATAAAACATTTAATAAAGAATACTTTGTAGTTCTGTATTGTCTTTCAGCAGTGATTTACCGTCAGGGTGCTGCCTGAATATTGCAAAGAAAGGTTTACTAGGAATACAATAGATAATAAATTAAAGAGATTAAATCTCATCCCTGTGTGTATGTGTTAATAAAAGATCCCTATAATACTCCTGAAATACAGGAAGTATAAAAGATAATAGTGAAAGTATAAAGTGGAAATAGAATGTTGTGAGTGACTAAACTAATCAGTGGATTAATGGATGGCCAGTGTGAGCAGAGCCCTGCTGGCAGCTCACATAGATCTCAGCTGAGCTCACCATTGTATGTGGATATGAAGAGCTGCAAAATGTCTGAATGCACTTCCCTGAAATGTGCATAAAATTAATTTCATCGTTAATAACTGACCCATGTTTTCCATTCTGAGGAATGCAATTCACCTTCTGGGAACCTACTGACCAAGCAGCAGAATAGTTTCTGGAACAGGAGGGCAAGTGGAACTGCATTATAATGGTACCTGTTCTCTCCATGCTGGGAGAGTAGGGATAGATCCTCAGCAATATTAATCTTTGAGGGGAATTTGATATCAGAAGTTTGGATACCTTAGTACCTGTAGAAACCTAGCTCAGATGTATTGTTCAGGTTAGTTGTTAGATGATAGAAAGCTCGTGCTTTGGCCTCTGACAGCCTTTAACCCTTACTTTTGCTTCCTCACACAGTAAGTCAACTGGAGATTGCTCTGCTTGTCTCTGACTGCACACGCTTTCTTAGCAGCCTCTTTTTCTGGGTCTTTCAGGCGTTTGTGAATTGCTTCTATTCTTAACAATGCAATATATAGCACCGAAATGGGTGTCTTCCCAAATTAATCCTTGAAACCACTGCTAGGTTTCTCTTCGTTTGCTTCTGCGTCCTTTTGGATAGATCGTGTCTGAAAAGATGAGCATGTGCACATGTACGTGTACACATGTATGTACAGACTCACAGACACATATTTAACATCCAATCTGTCCAAATGTAACTTTTGAAAAATATCAAATCTATTACTCAGAGATCATAAGAGGATTGAAATTATAAGGCTTTTTTAAACATATGTTATTTTGAGTTCAATGTATACTTGCTTCATGCTGCTCTGTGCAACCATGGAGATGAGAAAAGTACTTTCAGAAAATGAAAGCCGGAAATTTTTAAACAGGATAATTCTAGTAGCTGGGGCTGTAAGTGGCTTATTAAGAAGTCTTGGAACTTACACTGCTGTGGGAAATTTGACAACAGTGAATATGAAATAGATTTGCAGAATGCAGTTGTGTGACCCTGGTTACCTGTCAGCGGCAGGATGCAAATTCCCCTGCCTTCCTTTCTTATGCCTTGTTCTTCTGTTTATTGCCTTCTAGCCCTTATGTAATGGAAAAGATGAAAGCTGTCACATTTTCTCCTTTTGAAAGACTCATGCACACGGGTAATTCACTGGTGAACAAAGCAGGATAGCCTGGAACAAACTAGGACCAAAGCACTGGAATTTCACTGGGGTCTGACCGCAGACACCAAGCGTTATATCAGCATCTCCAGGGAATACAGGGCCAGGTTACCTGGACAAACACAGGTTACAGGACTCGAAGAGAGGGATAGGATTTTAAAGAAAGGGTGTCTGGGATTAACATCAGAGTCTGTTAAACACTGGAGAAATCTAATCAAGTATGTAGAGAGAGAGACTGAGATTTGACATTTAGGGGATACTTTGCTTTGACTGTTGGGAGAGGATCACAGTGCTCTGTGGAATGCTCACATCATTCCAGAGAGCATTTCCACTGCAGCAAGAAAGGCAAAGCACAGGCATTTGTGAAGTGTGTCTTACCTTGAATTGTTCTCTTTATTTAGTGCCAGGCAATGAGGAATTGTGTTTAGAAACCTACAAGTTAGAGGTTTCTGAATAGTTATGCTCTGAACTTCAGGAGAATAATGAGCTAGCAAAAAGTAACCTTCAGCCAGTGGTGAGTTGGAGGAATCAGGAGATGTTTTAGGCCATCTAGATCTGTTTCTGCAAAGCAAGGAAGCAGTCTCCAGAAAACATTCCCTAGAGAATAGGTTGGGGCTTTTCAAGGAAAGAAAGGAAACCTATGTCCTGACCAAGGTGGCACCCTGGGCTCCCAGCCAGTGCTAAAGGCTCTGTGGGTGACTTGGTGGCTGTGCCAGCTCCACACCAGCTCTGCTGGCTCAACACCGCTGCTGGGAAGGCTCCTGCAGAGCTGGAGAGCAATGGTGCTGAAAGCACCAGCTCGCTATGAATATATAAGTAGTTCACTGCATTCAATTAGCAGAAAATTTGGTTTGTCTCATTGCTGAACAATTCCAACGTGGAGAAATTTAATTTTATGGTGACTGAGATCCTTTTGTATGAAATGACAAACTAAGGAAACTCCAGGAGTACAGTTATCTATCATGAAGCTATTTTACAATTCCTTCTACTGTATGAATGATACAGTGAAAAAATCCGTTATTAGTTTAGACAGCAACATTTCTCTTTCATTAACAGTAAAGGATTGAAATTAGTTGTACAGTCCTTGCACTGCCTGGTCATGCCAGAAAGTCTCCCTCTCAATTAATAGCAGATAATTTCATCAAAAGCCACATGTTTCCACATGTTGGGGTCATCAGGCACTCTCTGGCCCCTCTTCATGGCAAAGAGAAGGATGCAAGATACATCCAGAGGGATGATTTGTTTTCCTGTCTCTGTTTCCATGGCATTGACTGGGAGATCTTCAGTTTCAGTGGAAGAATTACGAAGAGAAATGTAGCACGGATGAGGCCAAGTAGGCCGAGGAGCCAAAAGGAGGGCCAAATGAGAGACCACACAGAGAGAGCAAGAGAGAGGGCAGAACCCTCTGACCTTTATTTATATGTTTTTACAAATCACCATGGATTGGAGGTAGAAATCACTACCTCTCCATTCCATTGGTCAAAGCATCTATCTATCATATTTCTCCGCCCAGGAGAATGGAATGATAACAACAGAGACAGTTAACAAAACATAGAGAGTTGTCAAGAAACCATGGCCATGTTTACAGCAGAATGTGTGAGAAAGTATCACAGCAAAGAGAAACACTGAGAAACTGCAAAACTCAGGACAACAGTGAAAGGCCTCAGGTGGAGCAGGTTGGCTGTGGGAGCTGAAGATGCCGCAAAATTTTCTCGTTCCTCTGGTTCAGCTCTTCTGTCTCTGGAAAGCACTTTGTTTCAGCCCTGCAGTTCTGGAAGAAAATATACCCTTTTGCTTCAGGGCCTCAGCAAATGTATGAAGAAGCAGCTTTCTTTCTGTGCAGTTCATTCCATTAATGTTTCTTCTAAAGTGATTGGTACTGACTACCTTCCTCAGCACTCACTTTTGTTGTTGTTAAAGACTGGATAATGGTTATCATTTTCAATACTATTACAGTGAATGTGGTGCATCCAGGCAGGGGGAATGATGAGGAGACAGGAAGATTTTCCCAGCACTTTGTAAGTTGTTTTTGTAAGGAAGAGGTATTACCCTGGGTACCAGCAACTGAAAGGAGAAATTTCATTTTTTTTCACTAGTAGCACTGTGTACAGTAAACAGCTCTGATCATCACTAATGGCTTCTCCTTCCTGAAAGTCTTATCTTAAAAAAGAGGTCATGGCTGAAAAGTTTGGATCTGAAGTCTGCTCTTTGTGTCATAAGTTCTGACTTTTTTTTCTTATCCTCAATGGACCAGCCTCAAAGTTTGTCCTCAGAAGCTGTTGCAGATTTCAGCTTCCCCTAACAGCAGCAGTCATGCAGAGCTGGTGTCCATCCACAACCAGAGGAAGGACAGAGGATCAAAAGGCTGTGCCCTGGAGGTCACATTTGCAGGAGAGGGGAAAGGACATCAGAAAAGCCCTGCGGGGTGTATCTGTGTAGGTGGAGTTTGTTCTTGCTCTGATAGCCAGAATTTAGAAACACTATTCCAAAGACAGCTTGTGCAGAAATACAAGCAAGGAAAAACCTGTCTCAAGCTTAAACTTTTCGAAAAAAGAGCTCAGAGGTGATGTTCTCAGAGTTGAGATGGGAGAGATTTTTTAAGAACAAAGGCATCACTATCTGAGCAGATATCTGGTGACTGCAAGATGAAGACATAAATTCCTGGTTAAATGAAAAATGCAAGCTCATCAGGGAGGCTAATTCAAAATTTATCTGAAGATGAGGAGAGTCTTAACTCTTGGAAGTCTTACATGAGGTCTGTTATGAGGCTTTGTCTGGTTATGGCTATCCTGGGTGATTTTCCCTCTTTGCTGGGCTGCATGTTGGGGCAGGTGATCACAACAGCTATTTCTGTTGGGAGACTTGTGCTGGTGTTTCTCATGGTGCAACAACTCTGTGAAGAGATCTTTGTGTCACCATGGCTCTTGACAGAGCACTTTGCCAAGCAGGAAATGTACTTTAAATGTGCACTGAAGAACAATGAAGGTGCCTTGCTGGCAGTGCCTGATATATTAGTCTTTGATAAGGGATGCAGATCCCTTAAATTATTTAGATGAAGAGGGACATTTAGTTTGTCTGAATGTCAGATCTCCTGGGTGAGAGCAGATTGATTTATAAAAAGAATTGCACTTAGTGTGTCTGGAGGGAATATTGATTAAAGGAAATGTTGGGAAGGAGATACAACACAGGACAGGGTGGGAGATGACCGACAGATTAATACAGGTTAATTCTGAAAGGGAACAAGTGATGTGCTCCAAATAATGAGCAGGGATGGGGGAAAAGAGGGAAAGCTTGCAGAGCTGCTAAATATGTCATTCATGTCTTGGGCATGTTTTCCTTCAGAGATGTGACACCACTGAGCAATTAATGGGAAAACTCCAGAACTGTGAGGGCTCTTTGAGGAGAAGACACAAGAACCTTCCCAAACTATGCTTGATTCCCTATGGGAAGACCTGTTCTTGGGAGGCAGGATGTGGTTAAGTGTGGGGTTGGGCTGTGTAGGAATGCAAGAGAGAGGAATATGTGAGCATGCAGAATATATACCCTGATCTTTTGGAGAAACTGGGCTACTCTATAATTTGCATAATCCTAATAAATGTAGGCTCAAAGGACCTCAAAAGTCCTGCTGTGTTTATCCTTCCTACACCCTCCTGGAAAGGCTGGGGAGTGCTGACAAACTGGGGTGGGGAGCTGTGAGTAAAGTGATTTAACCCCTGTCATCCAGCTGATGGTTTTCTGAGTTCTGAGTTAGAACCCGGACAATCCAAGCAGAAGGCAACACTGGTGCTACGGAGTTCTGAGAAAGGGGAATTTCTGCTGGTTTCAGGTGTGCTTTTGGACAAGACAACATTGGTTTATTACGTTTTTCAAACAAGGCCATAGGGCTCATCTGTGACATGCAGGATGGGACAACAGGCTTTGTATATTTGCTTGTTTTTTACTTTCCCATATTTCATGATTTCTTAAATTTTAGAATTCTAAGGAGTGTGTTTCTTGATAGCTTGATGGAAATCTTTATTTTCAAGCAATGCTACAGACAGACAAAATAAGAAATTTTAAATAGTTGTAACTTAAAACTTTTAGTGGAGGAGGGACATTTTCCCTCTGGAATTTCCCATTTAGTTTCCCTTTGAGCCATTTCTAGGCATTTCTAAATTTTCATTTGTGGAAGATATATTTGAAAAAATATTCCTATGTGAATACCCTTTCAGGGAAATAACCTTTTCCTCTCTGAGCACTCCATACTGTGATGTCATGAAAATGCCAAGGGAATCCTGAACCTTCAGTTTCCTGCAGGAATAACTGCAAGGCTGAGACATTAGTCTTTTAGCCAGCCCAAGCTTGATCTCTGTTGTCTTTTCTGTGGATTTGTGGACCTGGATGTTTCTGTGATCCTGTGTATCATTTGTGCAGTTTTACAGTAAGGATGTAATTTACTTCTTTTGCAGAGCAGCACCTGTTTCTGCATGCCAGGAGAGAGTAACCTTTGTGTGAGTTACTTTGGAGGTTTCCAAGCTGTGGTCCATGGAACCCTGTCGATCTAAAGATTAGGTTTTACAAGCCCATGGAAAATAACTTGGAAAAACAAAAGCTTCCCATCTGTAGACTCAAATTTGTGGCCCCAGGGGGCCACATTTCCATCTGAACATTTGTAGGAGTTTACAGATGTACAGAATTTGGAAACTTCTCATGCAGAGCAATGAAAATGAAAGTTTGCAGAAGTTGGTTTAGAGTTGTAGGAGATTTGTTAGAAAACCCCTAAACCCCAAGCTCTGAAAAGTTCTGGTTTACTTGTTTGGTGAAACCAGGATGGCTGTTGTGTACCAGTGGCCTAATGAGTAAAAATACAAATAAAGGAATCAAAATGCTCTCCTAAGGTCTATTCAAGGACTTAAAGCCCTGTTGATAAATATGAATGATGGACAAAAGAGCTTCCAAGGGTAAGGTCTGATTGAGCAGAATATGTGATCAATTCTAAATCCCTTCTTTTAAAAAAGTCAAACAATTTTCCTCAAAAAAA